>JAMKCH010018250.1:0-91672 GCA_023653785.1 Ophioderma brevispina
TATATAAATATACCAACACATATATAGATAGTTAGTGGGGAATAAAGGACTATCGATATGAAACCGTGGCGGCAGTTGGCCACGCCTACCGCTAGTCAGTCTAGGGTGTGAATTATGAGGGTTTGTATGTGACAAAACCCGACGAAAGTCAAGGTATAAAGTCCTTTAAATACCGACTTCGCAAACGAAAAATGAAAAAACTACCAGCCCCAGGGGAAACGTAATAAATGACATTTCACAGATTTACACAAGGTGGTTCAGGACTACACTAGTAGCTAAATCTGACCAAAATTCGACAAATTACGGGGAAGGCTAAATATCTTAACGTTACCGCACTTGTCGAACCCAAGACGAAAAAAAGAGGAAGAGGATTGTGGGTATGACGTCACTGGGGGGGTGTCGTCTACAGGGTGATCGAAAATGAATATATTATTATGTGGGAATATATATTTATGGGAGGTTCTGCATCTGCCTAAAGGGACAATGCAATTTGTTACATCAACCATCGGATGGATTGAAGGTAATCAGATTCCTGTATGAGTCATTGCAGTTATCGCTTTCAAATCATCTGTTGAAGAGATTCTGAATTCGTTTAAGACCTTTTTGTAAACACAAACCTTTCATGAGCGCCTCGATGCAAAACAAAAATCTGTATTATTGTTTTAGCTAAAATCTAGAAGAAAAACATGCAATGATGGGAAAGAAACTACTGCGCAATGGTACAGGCAAGTAACAGACTAGTAACACAATCATCACAAATATTGTCGTCAGTCTAGAATGTACGTCATTGGGAACATGACGTTCATGGACAATGATTGGCAACATCATACTTGAAGGAGTCACTGGTCCAAAACGACAGAAATCATCGATGAATTGCACGAAGAATCTTATTCAAAATACTGACCGTGTGTGCATCGCCTAATCGAGTTGGCATGCCTGGATTATTTAGGAAGGAATAACCATTTTTATAAAAACTCGGTAAGAGTCTATACTCATTTATACAAAGATCGCGTCTTGACACAGATCGGATTATTTTTTAGAAGCCGATTTTAGTTGATGGTGTCCAGACCGTTGTCAACCAATTTTGATTGAAGATGAATGGAATAGCTGAAAGAGATTGCAACCTGGAAAATGGTCAGTCCCTGTTGTAGCTCATTGGGTGGACACAAATCCGCGTATATATTTAAAAAAATGCATTCACGACACATATGCTTTCACACCCGCGTAAAATTTAGCAATATTCAATGAATTTTCAACGACATGAAACGGATATCGCTTGGCTAATTGTACGGGGTTCTATGCCAGCTAAAAATGTATGAGATAGGACAAAGTATTAGTAAATAAAAGTCTGATAACACTCTCATTTCACAAGTGGCGGCGACAGATTTTTTTCCTTGGAACCGCATGGGCAATTTCAAGAGAGAGGGCATGGGCAATGAGAGAGTGAGTTTCCGAGGGACAAAAATCAGGAAAATAGCTTAAAATCGTTGCACTGGATTTTCGGTTCCTGAGAGTAAGTTAGAGAAGGTTTGAATCTGAAAGGAATTCCACTACCACCCACCACGTCAGTTCACATCAGAGAGCTATGTTTCCTGAAGTTTCATTTTTACTCCCAAGTGACGATGCCTGTACTCAATATTGGTCAAGAACACGACTTAAAAACTTAATTTTGTTGGTAATTTTAATAGTCACGTGTTTTCTTAAGGAATTTCAAGATGTCACTGAATCTTATAATCTTCTTGTTATGATTTTAATACGTTCCACAAAGCCCTATAGATGTGTGTTTGACCTTTTTAAATTGTGTAGACAATAAAGTTATCCTGATATTTTCTGAAAGAGATCTAGTCCAGCCCCATTCATTCTGAAGTCTTTAAAATTAATTTCCCTAATTATTCTGGTCTTAGATTGATTTCTTTAAAAATAACTAACCATTGTACAATTTATGCCAAAATTAAACTCCGTTACATCTTTGATCCTATTTGTGAAATAACAAAAGAAAATTACGTTAGATGCAGTCTCCTCGGAAAGAGTTCTGTTATGTACCCTTCAAAGTTATACGTGTGAAAAATTCTCTTTTTATTTTTGGCCTTAGGTTTAGGGTTTTTTTGTTAGTGTTAGGCTATAATAAAGGGGTTTTTTTACTGTAAAGGGTATATTTTAGAAGGGGCGAACATATTTTACTGTATTAAAAGGGCGTATACACAGAGGGTGTATTGAGTCAATCCCACAATGCACCAGTTTTGGGAAATTTCACCTCAATAGGGTCATGTGCATGATCCCACAAAAATCATATTCTTAACACATAAAACCCCTGACTTTTATGCTCATTTTAGCCCACAAAGCATTAGTACTTAATTTTTTTTAGCATGATCATGAACTGTCTTGTGGTTCTTAAACTTTTGGAACACTTTTTATCCCTAAGTACTCAGATTGGTTCAAAACACACTCTGGGGCGTAAATGTTACTCTTCCGTCCTCTCATTCAACAATCCGTCAATCTTGGGATCTTGATTTTTAAATAGTACCCAAAGAAGCAACTCTTATGACGAACAACTACTTTTACATCTTAATATTATATCATTTTCCTATGTAGTAACATGGCCACACGATATGAATGTAAGGTAAATGGGTATTCGTTTGCCTAGGATTTAACTTTTTTGTTTTTTTTGTTAAAAAATCACACTAAATTAATCAAACATCTGCCCTAGTGAATAGGGAACTTCTTTCGGTAACACAATGACGTTTCCTATAGAACCCCATACGAACAACAGCAACGTAATTGAGTTTGTTGACTTTCAAACTCCGATTAAGCCTTAAGGCTACAGATATTCCGTGAGCAGTTAAGCACATTCCAGCAATTCTGTCTTTATTGATGCGTACATACGTGTAGCATTCATATAATAGGCTTCTAAAAAGGGTTACCCCAAACGTAAATTCCATTACAATAATTAGTCAACATTTTACACGATTTCTTTTTTATTGTGGTTATTACAGGGATCGAGAAAAAATCAGAGATCTAATTTTAGCAGTCGATTGTATTGGGGTTTACCTCTGGCAAGTTTCAGGTCAAGAGTTGTCATATTTTACACCCATATTAATAATCATGTAAATATGTAGCATATATAGGACTTAGTGAAAGGTATTTGTGTCCGGTTATTGACGAATTCGACATTTTGTGTTTCAAAACGAAGAGGACCATGCCCCGACTTAAAAAAGTAGGGGTGTTTAAGGGGAGAGAATCGTTCATGTTCCCTTCCGCCCCATTACCACCTAAAATGTTTGCGCTGAATTCGACCATCGTTCTGCCAATTGTACAAAAGCTTATGTACCCCAGTGTCCCGGCCCAGTGTTCCACGACTGATATTGTATAATCTTGGATAATTTCTAAAAAAATTACATTAAAACATGATTACATGTAATCTCAGTATAACATGCTTTTATTTTAAAGCACTCCCAAAAAGGACATTGGCACTATTTTTGTTGAATGGTTCGTTTTTTTAATACTGAATGAAAATATTTTCTGGTAAAGTAACTTTTCCATCAGTTACATTTTGCCCGACTAAATATTTTCTTATCAATTATGCAATGTGCAATACATGCCCGTACTTTCTTAGAGTGATTGTACTTATCAAACATTGTATCAAAGGTCATGCCAGAATCGTTTCTTATACCTCAAATCTTACCCGAAATCTTATAACAATGCACTTAGCTTGTTGAATTCGGAAGTGAGAGAATAATGGAAACGTGTATAGTTTCTGCCTTAACTCTGTACCCTGGAGACCCTAAATTGGGGGCAATCAAGTTCTATCAACTTTCTAGTAACGGTGATGTGTTTCAACGTGGACTCAGAATCTGAGGTCAATGAATTGTCTGTCAACTTGGGCACTGAAAAGAGGAGGAAAACATCGGGGTGGGGGCACAAGGTAGCAGAAGGTTTAAATGTAAGGGGAGTGGGAGATACCAGGGAGATTATAATCAAGATATTCATGATCAAAACGTGGGTTAATCAGTGATCAAAGTGCAAGGTTTCGGCTTTTTACAACCCACGAAATTGGGTGGGGGAAGAGACCCTCAAACACACCACGAAGCCACCAACAGTCAACCCTCTCTCTCTCCCCTCTCACTCTTTTTGGTCTGCCATCAAAATATTACGGAAAGAATTTGTTCAAGCAAAAGTCGGAAGTGCTATTTCTACATTAGGCTATATTACCAATTGCTAAGGCATATGTCTGTATGCTCTAACGCCAAGAAATCGCATAAGTTATATGCCTTGTAGTATAATTAATTATGTGTTATATAGACCCTTCGGTGGTTTTGAAACATTGAAAGTTCATTTTAAGTTTATAATATAACATAAGCACACTATTGTAGTCGTACTACATTTAGGTTAAAACCGGCCTCCAGCACCTTAAAAAACATGGAACATTCGGTAAATTGTCGTTCACAATTGTATATACCATCAGGGAACTCCAAAAAAATCCATAAACAAGCCAAACCTATCGTCTGCAACCCCATACCATGATACCGATGGCGATTCCGTAATCAGGTGACCGACAAGATTAAACATTTTGACAATGAACCGGATTAACGTGGACGTAGAGGGGAATTGGCATCTCGTCTAATATCCAGATAGTCTAATTCCATTTTGTCTAAAACCACATAGTCTAATACCCACATACTCCGAGCTTCTATAGATTCCACTTTTTCAGGCATGGCAAAAAAGAGCCCGACGCGCCATATGAGCAGTTTTAACTTGAAAAAAAATTTGCTTAAAACTTTTTGTAAGAAATATTAAAAACTGTACAACTTGATTATTATCCCTGAAAAAATAGAATCGGTTGATCATTCTGTAAGATACAACATAAATGCAAAAATGTGAAACTACGCGTCAAACCACTTTTAGTTTTACCGCTTTTTAATTGCAGTCCAATTTCTGCGATTGCAAATCAAAGAGGCGTTAATCTTAAATTTGATTTTTATTTCGTTAAATTTTCCCTTATCCATAGTGTCTACAGATGGGTAACGCTTACGGGGTACAGAAGGGTGTGGTGGTCGAATAAAGCATTTAATTAGATCAAAGTAAGATGTTTCATAGCCTAGTCCAATGGAATGCAAGAGAACCGTGACCGAAAGAAAATAAAAAATAACATGACATTAATTTTGATGTATGACTTATTTCTGCAGAATTTCGTTTGATTTACCGATTTAAGTATATAATCATGGACAATGATGGAAGTATTTAAACATTCTGGTCAAGTTCAATTTGAAGTATACGCCTGATAAGTAAACTTAAATAAATCTACTTATGTATTTTTGGTGCGTACATAAAATCTTTATGACATTCGCAGGTTTTGTTTGAAACAGGAATCGCATATTTTTTTATGTTTCAAGATCAAAGAAATAGTTGAAAAGGTATAACCCAAGTGTAAGCGGTTGTACGTGTTGTTTAAAGTATTTTGTGAATTTTTATTGCTATTATCAATGCTTTTTCTGCTATTCTGAAGTGTATACGTAGTATTTATCAAATCAGCATCCCATGAGTAATTAAAGGTCCAACGAGCGATTTCAAGGCATCTATATTTTCTATAGTGGTTTCATATGTTAGACACTTAATAGATTTCTTACCTTTTATTTGGCTACAGATGTGTCTTAAAAGTGAAAATAAAAGGTGACTTATATAATGCTTATATTTCAATATAAACATAGGTTGCATTTACTCCAATAGGAAATTAGAAATTTCATCATTTTTGTACCAGAGAAAACAATTCATCATTTCAAATTGGGATATTTTTTAAAGAAAGCTTTAGATCATTGCAAAAATCAGGATTTTCATATTTTTTTTATATGGGTCACCTGTTATGTGAAATCTCTTGTTGCACCTTTAACACGCAAATCTAAAATTGCGTATTGCATGTATATCCTTTGGAAACGTACATGTAGAATGTGAACAAAGAATATTTTCAATGTGTTCAACATATAGCACGATTCGTTGTAACGTTTGATAGTGCATAACCCGTGATCTTGGTAATACCATGCATGGAGTTATTGTATGTAGTAAACTATTCTAAACTTTACTATAATACCTCCATGGTAATACCTTGCATTATGTCTGATTTCCCAGATATAGTCTCCAAATAAGAACGCTTAATTCCCAATTCTTATTGGAATCGGATTTGTTGTTTGCATGTATGGATGCATGTTCAAAATTCTGCTATTGCCCGTAAAGCATATAGGTAGTCACTGTTGTTATCTAGTCCCAATAATTGTGACTACACATTTGACATTTACTTTAACATTGGTCATTATCATATCACTGAATGTGTAGTCACAAAATGTTATGTGTAATTGGTTAGCCATTTAACCACAACCAATTTTTGATAAAAATAAAAGCCTCCAAAATCCATCAAATTTACCTGATTTTATCTTGAGAACCACTTCTACTATGTCTAGAAGTATCATAATAAAAGATTTGTCAAAATGCTGGCAACTAAGTATGAAATTCTGATGAAATTTGATTGTCCAAATCTGACCAGCACCAAAATCCTTCAAAAAGTAAAGTGTAAAGAAAGCAGAATAAAATCACTGATTTTTCTGAAAACAATTACCTCCTGCATGTTCAGTCTTTAAACTGGATAGAAGAGATAGTAAGGATAATACCATGTGATGGATTGATGATATACATCATTTTGGTTGCATATATGCTGCTTGAAACTGATTGGAGAGGTGAGTGCAGTAGAATTGTTAAATGGCTAACCAATTACACATAACCTTTTGTGACTACACATTCAGTGATATGATAATGACCAATGTTAAAGTAAATGTCAAATGTGTAGTCACAATTATTGGGACTATGTTGTTATCTAGTTCATCGACAGATTTTGAAGTGATTTTATTCACACGTAACAGATTTAGCAGAGTCATTTATTTAAAGGGGCAAAAAAGAAGAGTTCACAATATCAGGTGTGCCTTAAAAAAAAATCAAAAGTTCTGATTTTGCCCTCCTGATGTAAAGCTTTCCATCAAAAATCTCCCCATCTGAAAGGAATTAAGCTGAGAAATGTTTCTTGGTTTACAAAAAATTGTGCATATTTTAATTTCGTATAGGAGCAATGACGAAAATTCAGCCTATGTTACATTGAATATAAGCAAATCAAAATCACCCTTTTTCTCTCTTTAAGACATTTCTGTAGCATAATACAAGGTAAGAAATCTATTGAGTGTCTAATCTAGATGAAATTACTAGTTATGACACAATATTTGGGTGCCTCAAAATCGCTCGTTTGCACCTTTAATACAGTGCAAAAAATAATTTTCCTTTACTCCAAATTCTCATTTTAAGAATGGTGTGCTCTTAAAAGTGTGTTAGCATTGAACACTTTTCTTGCCTTCACTTTGTAAACATGTTTAAAAGCTAAAACATACATGCAAATTGCTCAACATCAATATTTAATTGCAAACACTAACCATTACACATAAACATGTTAAGCATTTTCGACTGTTTACAAAGTTGAGGCGAAATGTGTTTAGAAAAATGTTTAATCTCTAACAAAGTTTAGATGCAGTGAGATCAGGCACGGCTCATACGGGTTCTCAATTCTCGAAACCAAAAATAATTGCAAAATCTGTATTTGAGTTATTAATTTTAGAGATAGAGAAAGAGACGCATACAAAAGCGACATAGATAGAAGAAAAAGGGGTAAGAGAATGACTGTATGGTCAATTATTGCAACCCTAAATATAACCATATTTTTCCACAGCGGATAATAAGCACAGTGGTCTTAAGTCTGGTATAATGACTTTATATAATATGAAGGTAATTTTAAATGCGCATTTATAAGCAATGGAATTGGGGGTCTGCAAACAATAGAAAACAAAAGCATAAACAAGTGTGTCCTTGGTGCTATTAAATTTAATAATGCTTAGCATATGGACACGGAAAGAACACTTGTAATAAGACTAGTAGAATTTCGAATGCCATCTCTAGGTATACACGAAAAAGGTTGTACATGTACACAAAAGTTTATTCGACACAGTTAAATTGTTCAGGACAAACGGGTCACAAATTTGATAATAATAATAATACTTGTGATTCACAGAGTTCACGGTCAACACAACACAGGGCTGATTTGAGGGTATATATATCTTAACAATTCTTACAAGAGGTGTTGTACAGTACAAGCAAACAATTTTAATAAATACGTATTTAACATGTTAAACTAGGCCAACGTGAAATTAGATTTATCAACTGGGCTGTGATTCATGTAGCTTTATCGATTAGACGATTTCATAACACGCGCACACTTGATTATTTATCGAAAATCAACCCAATTATCCACGTAATCAGCCTTTTGCAGCTAAGGCTTGTTGCCAGATTATTTTGCTATGTAACTTACGTGCCTGGTTTCTAACAAATGTTGGTTTTCTTTATAGGCATATACCTTTAATGAAGTTTAAGGGTAACTCTTGCTCCACTTTTAGTAAGAGTAATTTGTATTGCTTCATAGTTTGAAATAAATTTCAACGTTCATCTTCATGATTGGAAAGAGAATGGGCATATGAACAGAACCTAGAGCTTCCTCGGAAGGTTTTCCGGGGGGGTCCCACATTTGAGACTGGTATTGCAGTGAACTTTACATGGGACTTTCATGATAAACGTAATTTAATGTTAAATAAGAGACATGTCACGAATCGGAGAGCACCAGATATACATCCTTCACATGAGCAGATCGCAGCTTGCTTCTTGGTGTGCAACAACGTCAAGTACCCAATTCATCGACGCATCAGATCTTATGAAGATAAACAAATTGTAACTATTATGCACGAAGTTACATCTAAACAGACAAACAATATTTAAATGTTACACGATCTGCTTAATATTATTGTGTATTTTGGTGTGAGGGTGTGGTCTATATAGTGTGACCATTCATAGACCATGTACAAGAATTGATTATTTTAAAAGCGTATAATACTAAATAAAACCTGTGGGAAGTGTTTTGATGGCGTGGGCTCACTGAGATGAAAAACAAACGATTTTCCCCAACATACCTGCGTAGGGCAATCCCGGTGTATATGTACTCCCACCAGTAATAGATATTCCATAAGGGCTTGGAGTAGTTTGTGGCTGTGTCCCGTGTCCCTCTGGGAAAAGTGTGGTGCACACAGCGCCTGTTTCTTCGACTCCGGTGGGAAAAGTAGAAGTTCTCTGTAATAGCTGGAAACACACAGCCAAAATAAATGCTAAAACATGCCTCGGAGCCATATCTACGGACCCCTTGATGGAACAGGCAATCGCTACCACTCTCGCACTAAATCTCCTTCCGTCCCGATAGTGATCTTTCCGGTCGTCAAGATCCTAAAAGAAACATTTATGCCACTAATTCCATCTACCACGGCAAAGCCGTAGCCAAACACACGGCGTTATGTATCCACGCAAAATTCGGGGCTGAAGTTCCGTAAGCTACACACCTATTCAACGACTAAACGCTGATTCGCAAAATCACCATACTCAAATGAATTTGTTTAGTGGTGGTCGAGGTCGGTCGGAACCCAGCAAAATCGTTCTATTCAATAGGCTCTCGTGAATTCAATAGATGGATTTCCCTTCGGCATATTTCCCCGTCAGTTGCCAGTCTTTATACACTTTCCAAATACGCCCAAAACTTCTTTCGGCCAATAAAATTAGAGCCAGCATGGTACGCCCCTCCAAAAAGTTGTCACGCCAATGGCAATAAAAATAACATGTATATGAACAAAAAAATTAAAACGTGGAACACATTAATTAATATAATCTGCTCCATTTACATGTCCAGGTTACGTGGAACAAATAAATGGACAGCTTCAATCCGAAATATCCGTGATATAATAATTTAACGGCTTCGAAATATTGGGCGCTAAAACTGGATCATGGTAGATCGATTTGCTATACAATCCTTTCTTTCCATGTTCATCCAACCATGATTGGACTAACATTAGTTATGTATATTTGTCATATGCGAGGAGTGTAATTGTACATGGAATGTGGAAGTTTTTTTGTTAAATGATCAATCGAGCAAACGAAGTGCAAGTTTCACGTTCAGGTACACGTATCGCATATGGCAATTAAAAGCGTGCATGAACGTGGGCTCAAATTGGATGATTGTTGTGTGGGAATAGGGTGTCACTCTAACCATCTTTCGCTTTTACGTTGTTTTGTTTCATTTGCACTTGATTTCTAAATACATTATCTAGTTTGAAATAATATGCGAAATATATACCAGACTCAGTGAATGGCGGTGCTGGGTGTAGTTTTTCTCCACATATAAACTTCACACACCACACACGCGTGACCAAAGTTTTTCACCATAAAACGAGTTTCACACTAGCGAAAAATACCTCTAAAACAAGCCTCATATCAACTTTCCAACGAAGCAAGTTTTTGCCAAAAGGTAGACCTAGTCCTACAAACATACATAAGCAAAGAGCTATGCCAGATGGCAGAAGTTACAAGATGAAAAGGCGAGTCTTCAGACTGTTCACAATAATTTAGTAACTATAAGAACTATATAGAACGAATCGTGCAGGAATCAAAAGGTTATCGAGGTGGTTTCAAATACACATAATAACTACACTCAGATCTTCTCTGGTACACTTAAACCGGTAGGCCTATAGAAACCCTAACGTGTTCCTCATAATATTGCACTCTCTTTTCCTTTTCTCTTTTTTGTTGATTTCTTATCTAGCGTTCTCTTCACTCTCTTTTCGAGGATCGCTTTTATTTTGTTTATCAAATTATTTTTCAAACTCCTTGTGTGCCAAACGATGGCCATGCATGTCAACGATATAGCGTCGGACGTACCACAGAACTGCCACTTCTCTTGAAGACTCTCGTAATGATATTTCAGCTCAGTAGCATTAGAGTGATGGTAAATGATTCAATTATTTACCAGTTTGATCTGTCTGCGTATTTCACTGATGAGATAAGTAGGCGTGGTTGCCAGACGGGATTAAAACCATCACTCTGAAGTCTGAACCACTTAAGATAAAAAGGTCTGTGTTGTAATTGCTTCTTCAGAGACACTTGGCCTATTCCATGACAATATTGTCATCAACGTTTTTCAAAGGATGCCTGAAAAAGTATTGCAAATGTGCTGGAACAAGCACGTTCATTAAGTAACTAAGTACTAAGTTAACAAAATCATAAAACTAGTGTTAGCTGCAATTGATCGGAAGTACGCAGATGTGCAAATCGGGGATCCGGACGAGTCAGCACTAACATGATCTAGCAGTCGCTATGTCATTATGAGTTTCATGTTTGTATGTGTATAGTCCACTAACTAGTTGCCTGACTCTATACCAAATTGGTGGGAATTGTTTGGCTACATTACTATACAACATTCACAAAAAGTAGCCCTCCTTAAAAGTTATACTTGTATTGCCTGCACTATGTAATGCAAATATGCAACTTTTTAGAGAAGACTACTTTTTGTAGTGTTTGCACGTGTGCTTGCAAGCGAGATTTATCAAAATCTCAAACCCGGATTTTCTTTTTCTTTATTTTTGTGTGTGTTGTGCACTTTAATTTTTGTTATAAAATCCCAGAAATTAAGATAAAAGTATTTTACCATTTTCAGGTGTAACGCGAGTTTAATCACTTATCTGTGTAGTATGCAACAAATCTATTTAATTCCTGGTCTAACATATCTCAGAAATCATGCTATATGATATCCATTTTTATGAAACAGAGATTATTTAGTACCAAGCTTTGATTTACCTGTTCTACATCATAATATGGTAACATATTAGATAACGCATATTACATGAATCAGAGATTACCAGCAACTGTTAATGTACCAGTATGAATCATGGTTAATGAAACAAAAGAACTCATTTCCCGTGAATTTCTTCAGGAACACAAATGCCACGTATCAAATTAATGTGCATATTGTGGCATAAATCCTACTTCCAATACTAATAGTTCATTGAATGCATTATGGTTTTAACAAATCTATTAAAAGCAAACAAACAAACAGACAAGCAAACAAACAAAAACACCCTAGTCATACAAGTAGGGTTCTGTTAACATTTTATTTTACTCTCGTGCGGAACAAAGGATCCCTCGCGAACTAAGAACCATAAAATGACCTTTTTCGCTATAAGGTATATGCACTGTTATTTTGCTGTGTAAAATTGTAAAATGATGTTATGAATCACGCAACTTTTTTTTCGCAAAATTTGTACGTAAGTTGTGCAGATTTTATAAAATCTCTATGCAAATTCAACACAACTTGTAAAAGAATTACGCAACATACTGTTGCATGTTTCATATAAATGGTTGGCCTATGGCCGTACTAGAAATATACGGGTGAGGGATCTATCTCATGGGACTACAAAAAACATCTCAGGAATCGTCTGAAACCAAGAGTTAATCTGTTCTTCCAAGAGCTAATTTCTTCCGTAGCATATGGACGTGTGATATTTTGTTGGTAATTCCCATTATAATTATACCACCAACTCAGTTGCATTACCGTAGCTCGTTAATATGCTAGGGCGAAAATGACATGCATATACTCGAAGTTCCACGTTTGATAAACGCCCGCTTCCATTTTCTGAGTATTCGAGACTCAAAATGTCCCATTCTATATATAAGGCATATCCCACAATCTTGATTAAAAGTATTGTTGATTTTAAAAGTGTTGGTGCTTGTGACATATAGGAAATATTTACATATGTCCTAACTTACGGATTGAAATGATCCAACTCGATGGAAGTTAAACTATAGGCTGGTTTGTGATACCATTCGCAAAATCACTCAGGCTGGCGTTGGGTGAAAAGCCATGAGTTTGTGCATCTATTTTTCGGAGAATCAATCACTTTTTGCGAGCCAAAAAGTAAGGAAATGTAGCACACCTCTAAATAGTTCCCAAGCCTCGTAATGCATTCCGACGATATTATGAAAGTACGGAACACGCATTGCTTCGAATTATCGCAAATAGCGAAAAACTCTGTGCTGAACCTGCCTTTTCAAAAAAACAAGAAGCGCACCTTTTTTAGCTAAATGTGGATAACAAAATATTGAAGTGTTTCCGGGCTACTGTTTGAGTTAAGCCCAATTATATTATAGTCTTTACATAGTAAAATATTTAGAGGACTGCTACCGAAAGTTGAAATAACAGTTTTTCTGTTATTTTCTACCAAAAAAGGAAATATCTTAGAAAATGTCTTTAATGATAATGCGTATATACATTCTGCCACTCGTCATATATAGATGCTTCCGCGCAGCGGGACAGTGCATGTTGTCTACTGAAAATCGGTAATAAGCAGGGATCCGTTCCCCAAATTCTTGCATAACCCAGGCCCGTAAGCAGGGGGGTCGCACCCTACCCCAAAATTCCACAAAAGGGGAAAAGGTCCACTTTTTGTTGATTTTTTTTAAATTAAAATGTCCAAAATGTAGAGAAATGTTGACAAAAAGTCCACTTTTTGATGATGAGATGTTCTGTCCAAAAAGGACCGGGGGGTAGGTCTACTTTTAAAAAAAAAAGTATTAACCCCTCAATTCTGCATCTCGTTCTCTGTTCCAGGCCTACACGCTGTATGGTGCGTGTGAGCGCCGAGTTTTTCTGAGACCCCTCAAACTGGGCCCCATTGTGAAGGGCACTTTCAGGAAAACAATATCTTGCTCCATTTGATGGAAGCATTGCTCAAGGCAAAGCGGGTTTCCTAGGTACTGCCGATCTTCCTCAACCGATGGGAAGGCCTTGCTGAGCCATTGCATTCGACCTGTACGCTTCTCAGTTTGAGTAACTAAGTAGTCGTTTTATGGTCGGCAGGCGAAAGTCTGGGCAATGTTGTCCCGAAGACTATTTAGCTTCGATCAGAATGCAACTCCAGGGGAACCCCGAACCTACACCCAAACTCATCTACCAGCTTTGCAGCCACAGTCTCTGCCTGCTGATCTTCAATTGCACAGGCTTCCATCCACTTTGTCCAGTAATCTCCGACAACAAGGATGTACTGGTTACCCTGAATGGTTTCGGTCAGTGGGCCAAGCACATCAATTGCTCTAAAAGGGCCCCACCCGGTACTGCTGTATAGTGGTGCTCGATGTTTATGTTGTGGACCCTTTTTCTGTGCACAACTCACACACTTGCGGAGATAGGCTCAAACATCTGAGTTAAGCGCAGCCCAATAGTACCGTTCACTTTTTTTTTTTTTTTTTTTTCTGTACGCTTCTCAGTTTGAACTGAGACCTGAGGTGTGATAGTGGCTTTAATATCTCTGGAAAGTGGAGTAAAGGGTATATAGACTTTGGGGTCTAGGAGGTCTGCCTGTGAAACTCATGTCTGATAATCTCTATTCAGATTGCGAGGGATCTCCAAACTCTAATTTTCAGCCTGCGTTTGATATGACTGTTGCATACATAACTAAGAATTAAATTTTGGGGCATAACGGCGGCCATCTTGAAAATAATGACAGTCATATTGGATCTTAATTTGGCTAACGTTATTTTTGTGTAAAGGGGCTCCAAAACAATATGTGCGAAATTTGGTGCTCGTATCACAAAGAGCACAATTGTGGCAAAAAAATGAAAATTAAATATCTGGCGTCCGTTCCCGAAACTCAGTCAAAATCTACGTGCATAGGCCCACTATGTCATGCCTGAGTGGACCCTGATTTTTTCATATTTGGAATGCTTACCCATGTATATAAATACGCCGTCTTATGTGTTAAGACGATGATTTAGTATTTTCTGTCGTGCACGACATAAATTCAAAGCACGGGTTTCTATAGGGACGATTAGGATAACAGGCAAGTTCAAAACCAGGTTTGCGGTTTTCTTTTGCACTTGTTTGTCCAATGAACCTTCGAAACGTTATCGGTAGGTGGTCTACAACCGATCCAGTGCAATTTGAGAGAAATTCCTCAAAAAATCTCCTCCTGTCACTTTAACACCGGAGTTTTTGCAGTGCACGCCCCAGTACACAGATGGTGGGTGCATCCACCTAATCTGAGGGTGGGGTTACCTTCACAGCCAACCTTGGTTTTAACTATACAGACGCATCCTGTGCAAAGACACCATCCGACCCCTCCACAGCCTCACTCGACATTGAAGGCGAGAGGCTCCTCTGTAGAGTAGCGCCTCCTTCCTTCAGTTTGTCGAAGGATCTTCCTCACGATTGCGCCCATGTCTCCCATGTCGATCTGGTCGTATCAGGCCGGGATCGCCGCATTCCCGTGTGTTTCTCTTGGAGCAAGGATCCTCAGGCAGCTCGACGCCCTAGTAACAGACTCATCCAATCTGATCAGTTACGCCTTTCCTCCAAAAGTATTAATACCAGGGTGTTGGAGAAGGCTTCTCATTCCAACAACTGTCTGATTCTCCTAGTGGCCCCTGTGGCCCAGACAACCATGGTCCCGGTGCCTTCTAGACCTTCCCATGCAGATAGCAAACTGACGTAAGGGCGACGTCGGGGTACATGGGAAAATGGTGGTGGTGGTGGGGGGGGGGGGATAGTCGTTTTATGGTCGGCAGGCGAAAGTCTGGGCAATGTTGTCCCGAAGACTATTTAGCTTCGATCAGAATGCAACTCCAGGGGAACCCCGAACCTACACCCAAACTCATCTACCAGCTTTGCAGCCACAGTCTCTGCCTGCTGATCTTCAATTGCACAGGCTTCCATCCACTTTGTCCAGTAATATCCGACAACAAGGATGTACTGGTTACCCTGAATGGTTTCAGTCAGTGGGCCAAGCACATCAATTGCTCTAAAAGGGCCCCACCCGGTACTGCTGTATAGTGGTGCTCGATGTTTATGTTGTGGACCCTTTTTCTGTGCACAACTCACACACTTGCGGAGATAGGCTCAAACATCTGAGTTAAGCGCAGCCCAATAGTACCGTTCACGCACTTTGGGTAGCGTCTTGTCTCTTCCCAAGTGTCCTGAGGTTTTGGACGCATGCAAATCGCCCAAGATTTTCCCCTCAATGTTAAAAGCTGACAACACCTCTAACCACCATGACCACCTTGCTAGCTGTCCGTCGGAGTTTTTGAAATTGCACAACAACCGCAACGACCCATGATCCGTCCTGACTTTGACACGGTTCCCTCCCAAGTAGTGCTTGTACTTCTTGATGGCGAAGTTCCCTTCTAGTCACGCATCCTCTCCGGTCTGGAAAGAGACTTACTGCCGTATGGAATCACTCTCTCCTCTCCGTCTTGCACCCGAGACAACACTCCAGCAAATCGCGAACTTGCTAGCGTCAGCATCCAATGTGAACAGACCCTCAGCACTCGGATAGCCCAACATGGGTGCATTGGTCAGAGCCTCCTTCAACTTACAGAACGAATCATCGCACTGACTGGTCCACTCGAAGGGCGTTTTCTTCTCAGTTAGCCGATGTAACGGAGCTGCTATATCTGAGAATCCCTTGATGAAACGGCGGTAACAGGACGCTAATCCTAGGAATCACCGCACCTGGGTACTCTCTTAAAACGAAAGAGTGAAAAACCACTCTAAAAGAGTGAAATCTCACTCCAAAAAAGAGCCAGCTGAGTGACGCATCTTTTAAAGTGAGATCCACTCTAAATAAAGAGTGAAAAAAATAAGCAAGAGTGAAGTGATCACTCTTTTTTAGAGTGAACTAGTCACTCTTTTAGAGCTGTGGGGGAAAGCGTGAACTAGCCAATTCACTCTTTTAGAGTTGTGATTCTTTGTGAATTTTGTTTGTTTGGTGATGGTGAGTATATTGTATGTGTAGGTCATAATTCATAGCATCGTGACATGTTTGAATATTGTGGCGCATCATTGGCATGATTCAGTGTGAAATCATTGCACGATTGTGGCATGCATGCCCGTGACATGCATGATTGTGCGTTTCGTACATGCACAGGCCTGGCCTAGCCTGGCGCAGACTACCGTATTTACGAGTGACATTACAGTAAATAACATTGAATGCTTCTCCACACTTTGTCTGTAAATGCTATGAATTGTGACCGACACATAAAATATACTCACCCGTAAAGATCTCTATGATTTCTTCATTAATTTCAACTTCGGTCAACCATTTGCTGACGGTCTCGTCTCGCCTAACTCGTCCGCCATGTTGTTCGAAATAATCACGCGATTTGCGGCGGTTCTGATTGGCTATTAGTTCACTCCGAAAAAGAGCATTTTCTCACTCTTTTAGAGCTAAAAGCTGCTCGATAAGAATTCAGAGTGGGCTTCACTCCGAAGAAGAGTGGCATTTTGAGCCACTCGGTAACAGAGTGAGCTCGGTTAACCTTCGAGTTAAGGTGTCAGTCTGCATTTCTCGCTCTTTTAGAGCTAAAAGCCACTCGATTAGAGTTAATTTAAAATTACTCCGAAATTCAGAGTGATTTTTCACTCTTTCATTTTAAGAGAGTACGCATCTTTGGAATAGGCCAATCTCGTACAGCTTCTCTCTTGGTAGGGTCTGTGTGAATGCCCTCTTATGACACTACATGTCCCAAAAAGCTGACCTCTTTCTGGAACAAGAGACATTTTGATGGCTTCAATTTCAGCCCTGCACCGCGAAACCTAGCCAGAACCGCTTCCAATCTCTCAATTGACTCCTGCACAGTCTTACCGAATACGATCGCATCGTCTAAATAGACTGACAACGTTTCCCAACGCAATCCTGCCAATACGCTGTCCATCTGTCTTTCAAAAGTGGATGGGGCATTACACAAACCAAAAGGCAGCACGTTCCATGGTAGAAAAGTATTTTACTCCCCTAGCGCATCTACGGAGTCATCTATCCGAGGCAACGGGTACGCGTCCTTTGCGGTAATCTCATTAAGTTTCCTATAATCTAAGCACAGGCGCTTAGACCCATCCCTCTTGGCCACTAACACTACAGGACTCGACCATGGGCTATCTGATGGCTGGATGAGCCCTTTATCGAGTAGTTCTTTTACTTGCCTCTCCAAATCTTCTCTCTGCTGCGGCGACGAACGCCGTAATGGTTGCCGAATAGGTCAAGAGTTGCCGGTGTCTATGCTGCCGGTGTCTACTCTGCTTATGTTCTGCCGATATCGTATTCGCCGCTAGAGAATATATCTTGATAATTCGCTAACATCTGATTGACTCTCTCGCGTGAGCCCTCTGTTGCTCTACCAACTCACTCAGACACTCGGGGACTTCGTGGTTTTCTCCTTCCTGTCGGACCATGGGCCACCATCGCTTTCATAATGTCATTATCCGCCATATACGTCTAGCCTTTTCCTTTTCATCATTATCAATGGTGTTTCTTTTGTTCAAACTGTCCATTACAGTTATACGAAAGCGTCAGAGACCGTTATTCAAACTATGAATATTCATCCCCCCGTTATTTTTTTTCCGTAAATGGTCTCTGGACAACTCCGGAGAAAAATAACGGTCTGATGAATATTCAGAGTTTAAACAAAAAAAAGGACAATTTGTAACACAGGAAAATCTAGAAACACCTCGGCCTCAGGTGTTACAAATGAAGAAATAACATAGTGAAGACACTCAATCTAAAGCTAATTGTGAACAACAGATTGCCATCGACTTGTTAGCTTATCTGTCGATTACGATTCATCCAATTAGTGATTGTAAGTTTATGCAATTTCTTTTCACTATTTGAACGAAATCAACATTACTTTGCTCCTTCATGTTGAAATAAACACGATGACAGAACAAGTGACTTCAATACAAAGCTATGTGATTGTCGTATACCATCGTCTGTTAGCTAATACATGTATATCGTCAACGATCAGCCGAGCTCGTGATTCAAAGTCATGAATCTTCAAAAGATAATTATAACATTTGCGTTTACTTAAATGGTAACAATTGAACCATTGCTACCCAGAACGCCCAGATCACTGATCGGGAGTCACTGAATCCGGGTTTAAAAATAAAAGAGGGAGAAGCCTTATGCAAAGAGAAGGGACTTTCTGCCTTTGTTTTTCTTATATAACGGCAATCGAGTGCTAGTGATAGCCGTAGACATAGCCTTTAAGAATTGCCTAGATAGGATATCTTCTTAGCTAAAACTTCTTAAGCACGTGAACCTGCGGTCAACATTCACCTGCAGTTCTTCTTATCGTGTCCAAACACTGTGGTTCTCAAATATGATCCAGCCAGAGTGGGTACAATGTCCGGCTGCTTCACTGAATTCCGCAGGTCCTTGTTTGTGCTTGTGCTCGCAGCCATGGGCAACCAAGAGATGTTCCATTTTTCTGTGGTGCTGTTCCCCACAACCACAGGTAGTACCTTGATCTGCTTTCAATAGCACACTTCTCAAGGAAACCTTAGCTCGGCCATTCGGTTCTCATCTGTTGAGGCATCGCCCATTCAGCCCATGAGATTCAGTTTCCAGTGGAGATGCTCACCAGTTCAATACCGAAGATGTTACTTGGTTGATCATGATGGCAAGTCTTTCTTTCCACAAGGCGACTCTCGTGACCTCCTTAGAGACCGGTTGCAAGAGGTTGGACTTTGCTTTAATAAAACTCTCTCTGGATTTAAGCGGGTGACAGCAGGTATCTGTCCAGACATAGGGTTGCTTCACATAGATCTTGGCAGCTACGCTCGTGCATGCTCGCTACGCTTCGACGGATTTCTGGTGTGAGCAATTCCTGCTAGGAATTATCGTTTTCCGTTGTGTTGGACGGAGGCATCCTATGATAAGCGCAGAGCAATTTAACGCTGAAATCAGCTTCTTGCATGGGTACTTTTCCCATACAGGGCGCATACTCTGCACATGGGAGCACAGGGCAAGTGCCGTCGATCATAAGGTATGTGGGCATCACCCCCTCTTGTGCCAGTGAGTTTGTTCAAGATGTATTGCGTGAACAGACTTTACTCTTCGTCTTCTCGATGTGGGTCTTATAAGAGAGAGTGCGGCCAGGTAACTCCAGGTAGACAGGGTTTTCACATGCTCCAGTAGGTGGTTTCCATACCAGTTACTTTAGCTGACTCTTGGCTTCACGGTTTCTTAGATGGAAAGCACACACCTGTTCCCCTTTAGATGGATTTGCAAGTACGTGGTTTTCCCATAATAGGAGTGAGTTCATCCAAGCTTTGGAGAGTCTCTCTTCAACAACTGTGAAGTCGGCATCTTGTGCGCTATTCCAAGATCGTCTGCATAAATAAAACGACAGGTTCCTGCACTCCTAGGTTGGCTGTTGGTATAGATTTGAACAGAAGAGGTGCAAACACACTTCCTTGTGGTAGACCATTCTTGGCCTACGCCCATCGGCTCTTCTTCACTGCTAGCTTAACAAAGAACATCCTGTTTGCCAGCATCCTCGGATAAGCTCATCAACGAATGTCCCTTGGTATTCAGTATCTTATTGGGTAGGCATCTGTGATTAACAGGGTCGTACGCTCTGATAGGTTCGACGACAAACACAGTTCCGGTTACCAACCCCTTCTCGAAACCATCCGCATGTGTTTGATTAGGTTGAGTACTTGTCTTTTGTTGAATTTGCCTGTCCGGAAACCTGCTTGTTCTGGTAAGATGTTCGTCTATCACAGGTGCGATTACGATTGAGCAGGAGACGGTCAAGAGCGGTAGTATGGCTGAAGGAGTGATTAGGTCTTGTCTCGTCTTGGATTGGAATGGCTCTTTCCCAGGCTTTAGGACTGCCATAACTGTGCTTTTCCTCCAGATCTTTGGGACCTTTGGAATAAGGCAGCAATTGTAGAGCTCAAGAAGCCCTTCTTTGCTACTGGGCCGAGAATTTTTAGCTGCTCAGTTGAGATGTTGTCAAGTCTACTGCTTTGGCGGTTGAGTTTAGCAATACCGGTGACCAGTTCGTCCATGTGAAAGGGGCGATGAACCAGGGTCACCACTATACCTCTTATGGTCAGTTTGATCTTCTTGGGTTTCTTACTGCACTTGCCATTTAAAAGCATTTGATGGGCAGTCTTGGTTGGTGTGACATTTGGCTGCTGTGGAGGTTTCTGGTGGATCCCCTCGGAGCTTTTCGGATGTAGACCATGCTTTCTTCTGTTCTTGGTCATATCGGTGGATGCAATTAAAGTATTCAGGTTTGATCTTTCCTGGAGATCCTCCTCCTAAACTTCCCACCGTTTAGCAGTGTTCAGCTAAAAGGATCAGCTTCAACATGCAGGACCTCGATAACTCTGTATCAAGATCTTTAATTCGTGGTGTGTGAATCCGGGTTCAGATATACGGTAAAAAAGTTATTTGAACTGTACCTACTTAATATCAAAACCTGCCTCTTATAACCATTACACACGGCTAACAGTCAAAGTAGGATAATCTTCTCAACAGATGGTACCATTTCTAAATCAGATCATGCTTTCCTCAACAATAAGATTATCTCTCTCCAGAAGAGTAACCCTATTATCGACTATAGACGTTGGTGTTAGACTCACTGCACAGTGACATAACAGCACAATGTGTTTTTAATTAAGAAAAAAACCTAACGCTGCTTCAAGATATTTACAAAAACCCGAAATAATATACACTCTCAATTTTTACTCAAATACTTATATCAGTCTATATTCGTTCTTGTCACGACTATGTAAGATAAAATCAAAACACACCGTTATGAAAATATGGAGTTTTGATAAGTTCTGGCTTGCCTGTAACTCCGACCTATGGCTCGCTAAAGCTCAGCCGCTAGTCGGAGTCTAACAGGCTCACCAGACCTTCTCAAAAACACCATTTATTTTTATACGGTGTCCTAGGATAGCTCAGCTAGAGATCCCTTGCTTCACATCCCGAGGTTGATCACCCACATTTGTTTACCGTAACCGGGATAATACAGTTACGTCCGTCTCATCACGCCCTAGCTATAGGCAGTGCAGTATTGCAGTGGTAAGTTATCTTTCAATGGTTCGACTATGCCTAGTGTCACCCACATGCTGACCCCACATACCAGGGGGCCCGCAGGTATCCTCATACCGGTAGTTGTTACGATCGAGAACGAGAAAGCTTCGTCCTTCCTCCTTTCACACGATACACATATTTTTCCTCCCACCTATATACGCATTTGCTAAGAGTCCAGCACCGCCCTGACCTTAACAGCGAGAACCATCACCACAGTCCTCTCTGACCTTCGCACGCCCCCCGGAAGCAGTACATACACCGCAACCTGCGATCACAACGACAGCTACTCCAGCACACCTTCACTTGACCCCCATCAGCTTGTATCATGTACCTTCGCGTTTTTTAATTCTGGTCACCTATCTGGTGGGATGAGAAGATAATTATTGCTCCCAAGTTAGGATAGTGTTAGAAGCTCCTGTATCTAATAGAAGCGAATCTCCTCACCCTGTAACTGTCACAAGCACAGGCAGTCTCGTCACCGAAGTATTACAACAGTCCCCCTCCCAACCCTATATCATAATGTAAACATAACTATAAATCCACTTCCTCCCTACTTTTCTCATCTGGCTTCCCCCCCCCTTCGTGTCGGCCTTTCCCGTGGGCCCCGTGGGGGTTTGCCCGTTTCCGTTTCCCGTCTCGCCACAAATGACCAGTTGGTTTTGCAACTCTGGCAGACAAGTCTCGAATGTAAACACAGGTTCAGCAGTCGCGTGATCTTTCCCGAATATGCTCAAAGTCATCATTAGCTGCATATTCTTACCCTCCTACTCAAGCGCAACAGGGGAAGAGAGGCATAGATGATACTCACAAGGTCCGTATCACTCCGGGTTACTCTATTGTCTCCCCTTTTCTCGCATCTCTAAATGAGATAGTATCGAAATCATATCACCATCACACATCTCTCTTTCCCCAGAGCTACGTCGAGGCTCCCGATTAGATCTGTGACCTTTCGAGGTTTCGCCGTGAGGTCCGTCCCTTTGCTGGCCCCACTGGTGGTAAGCTCTCGGATACCCTTTGTGGCCGCTGTAAATGCAATTCCTTTTGCTCAATCTGTCGCCTCCGTTCCCACAAGTCCGCTTCATCCTTTTCTCCTCTTCCTGCCACCGTCTCTCCCTCTTCCTTCTCCCTTTTATCTTCTCTTTCTCTCTCTACACCTCCTCTGTCCCCTTGTCTTACATCATCGATTCCTTCTTTTTCTTCCACTCGTCTGTCTTTGTTCTTGTTCCTGCCCCATCATGCATCTCAATTCCGCGCTGACATTCTTTCTGTAGCTGCAAAGCCCTGTATCTTCCTCTCCTTCTTTCATAAATCCGCCACTCTTCCAATTTCATTGCCTTCGCTTCAATTCTATTTTGCTCTTGATCAGAACCCACATTTTTCTCTTCCGACACATTGCTGTTTAGACCTCACCACTGGATCTATCTTTTCTGGGGGCCATCTCTTTCTATCACTATAACTGCCTGCTCGGGTGCTCGTTCTAGTACCTTCTCGTTACACGGCCCTTCTCGTATTCCGTCTCTTTCTGCTCCTTGCGCATCATAAATACTCAATAACAACCACTCATCTCCTCGTTTGGCAGTTCCCTCCAAGGTAACCGTGTCCGCCACAGTTGCATCTTGCGCCGCCGTACGCTTCTTTCCTATCCCTTTGTATCCTCTCCTCCTCCTCTCCGCCAACACCTCCTTCCTCCATCTAACCGGCATCTATCCGTCCCTTTGCCCAGACCGGACCTTCTCAATCAAATTCGAGATATCACTTCTGACACCAATTTGTAGCGGGCGACCCCTTAACGTTAATGTTTTGGGGCCGCCACCTCCCGACATGGATCTTTGATTATAGCGAGGTAAGTTGGGGGGGGCAGACTCCGCGTTCTCCATGCACTGATAAGAAAGTACTGTATGATACAGCTTTTTAAATTCAGGCTATACATTATCAGTGGCGTAGGCCAGAGGGTGGGGGGGGGGGCAGGCGCAGCTGTCCCCCTGTGGAGAATCTTGCCCCCTGAAAAACTAGTAGTGAATTTCTGCACCTTATTCAATTTAACACAGAACTCAACCTAGACGATTCCTCATCACGACCAGAAATCTAAGCTAGAATCACCTAAAGCGTTTGGTTTTGGGGGGGGGGGGGGGGGGGGGGGGTGGGCCGTGCCTCACATACAGCATCTAACTCATAAGAGAACTTAGTTGTACTTGTCACTATTCCGGAAGACTTGGAAATCTCAGAGGATGCACGATCTCTCCTCATAAAGGTCTCAATTTTTGTTTTCCCCTCACGCACCTACTGACGCAAACTAGGGTCTACCACGAGTTGAATCATTTTTAGAACGCCTTCGCCTTCAAGCATCTTTCATGACCATGAACAGGATCAACAGGAAGGTGACTGTTTTGAGAAACTTCCACCCTCTTCATCCAACTGGACACCAGCCCCTGGACAATTTCGAGTCCTTGATGAAGTCATAAGCAAGACTCTCAATGACATCAATCTGTACATGTTAAAGAAGATATTGTTTGTATTCGCAGGGTGACCTAGGGTTGACTGTGAACTAATATGGGTGCAAATTGAGTTGGTAAATTGCAAACCAATTATTGTTGGGGCTTACTATAGACACACCTAGCTCTGACCATGGCGTATTTCGTGTCGTATATTTAAAGATTTGATGAGGGATTCCCTAAATAAAATCAAAAAAATCCACCATAGCAATGTTTGGCTTGCAGGAGATTTTAATATGGGTGGTATAAATTGGGAGTCGCAGTGTATTACGCCGGTTTGCTCGAAACCGGGGATTTGTAAGGAAATGATAGAAATGGCTGCAGACTTTGGTTTTGAACAGATCATTGATAGACCCACACGTGGAGATAGAATTTTAGATCTTTTCTTCACCACTAATAGCACACTGGTTAATAAAGCTACCACTGTGCCAGGCATCAGTGACCATGATGGTATTCCGCTGTTGAGATTGATTTAGGTGTTAAAAGATCAAAACAACCCCCAAGGAAGGTGTTTCAATATCAGAAGCAAATATTGATGGTTTAAAGGCTGATGCCTTGGAAATCAGCAATGATTTTTCAAAGAGGGACCTATCGCTTGTTGATGCAAATAGTCTTTGGATTGATTTCAAAAATGGGGTTAGCGTTTCCATTGAAAATCATGTCCCATCTAAAATGCAAAACAAACCAAAAAACATGCCATGGATTTCCCCCAAATCAAACGTCATCAAAGACGTAAGCAAAGGGCTTATAATAGGGCTTAAAGCGAAACACACAGGAGGACTGGAACCATTTTTACGCCGTCCGTAAAATGGTTAAAAAAGAAACGAGGAAATCATATAGAGGATATATTCGTGAAAAATGTTTGGCATCTACAAAGCAGATGTTTAGCTTTATAAAATCACTCAGAAACGACAATACTAGTATTTCTGCTCTTAAAGACCCGCCTATGGTACAGCTTATTATGATAGCCTGCAAGCGATTAGATCAATCCAATTCAAGTCGCAGTTTACTATTGAAAATTTGGAAAATATCCCCACTGATCCTGACGTTGATGTCCATCTAGGCCTGAAATTGTCTTTTGAGGAGACGGCATTTAAACCTGTATCAGAGAATGAATCCAAACAAAGCCTCAGGCCCAGATGGGGTGTCGCCCAAATATCTAAAAATCACAGCAAATGAAATGGCCGGGCACTCAAAATATTATTTCAGCACTCATTTGACACTGGCGTAGTTCCAGCAGATTGGTTGCTTCAAATATTACTCCTATTTATAAAAGGGGCGATAGGACAAACCCAGCAAATTACCCGTTCAGTTATCTTACATCTGTCTGTAGCAAAGTGTTCGAACACATTTTAAAGTCGCAAGTAATGAAGCATCTGGATAAGTACAACATCATATGTGAAAATCAACATGGCTTTCGCAAAAACCATTCATGCGAGACGCAACTAATAAATACATCCATGAGATTGCGTCTCAAGTCGACCAAAGAAAACAGGTCGACGTGATCATAATGGATTTGCGAAAGCCTTGATAAGGTTCCCCACCAAGGCTTTTACTGAAGTTAAATCGTTATGGATACGGGGCAAAGCGTTAAAATGGACCGAAGCATTTCTGACAAAGCGCAACAACGCTTTTGTTAGTGACGGTAAATGTTCTCAGTGGGTGGATGTTGACTCTAGTGTCCCACGGGCACAGTCACAGGACCTACAGATTTTATCGTCTTTATAAATGATCTGCGAGCAATATAAATCAAGCTCAAAATTATTTGCTGACGACTATATCATATATAGAGTCATAGACGGTCCTGAGGATGCTGGCTATTACAAATGCTCTAGATAAGTTGACAGCCTGGCAAGGTAGATGGCAGATTATGTTCATGACAGACATGTTTTGTTTTAATGAATACTCATGCATAGACTCCATAACCTATATAATTACACATAAATAATCTACATTGGCTGATACAAACGAATATCCATACTTAGGAATTACAATTACATCAAATCTGACTTGGAATTACATATCACAACTAATAATCTACAGTCAAATAGAACTCTGGGTTGTCCGGCGAAATCTGTACTCATGCAACAATTTGTTAAAAATCTAGCGTACCAAACGCTAGTCCGCCCCTGTATGGAATATGGTAGTTCCATATGGGACCCACACACTAAGGAACTCATACAGAAGTTGGAAGGGGTACAAACAGAAGTGCCCGCTTTGTAATGGGGGGATTATGGAAGGTATAGTAGCGTAACAGCAATGAAGGAAGAACTTGGATGGGAATACTTTAGAACTCAGACGGAAAGTGACAAGAATAAACATCTTTCATGAAGCACTCCTGGGTCGCCTCGCCATACCGTTACGAAAGATCTTGCGCCCGGTCACACGATCTTCTCGACATAGTCAATTACTCAGCTCACACAATAAAAACTGTCTAAAGTACTCATTTATACCAAGGACATTGGTAGACTGGAACTCACTACCAAATTACATCACCCAAACATAGAAGGATAAGCAGAAATTCAAAACGGAAGCCTAGAAAGAAAAGAAAGAAAACACAAACTACAGCCAAGAACTAAAGAAATCAACCAAGTCGCCATTGAAAGGGCACCATCTCCTACCCGTTTTGCCCCTTTTAGGGGGGGTGGGGTAGTAATCAGACAGAACCATGAACCAGAAACCCCCCAGCACATGAGATCCACCAACCTCACCGCAGGAGAACGCAAAGCCTTACATGATCTCGTTGTCAAATCTGACCATGTCCATTAAGACGCAGACAAAGGCCGGCGCGATCGTCCGTTTGGGAACAAGGATTTGGATTTCGGTACATCACCGTAAAGCAAATTCGACAACTGGTGAAAAAACTACTTACCAACTTCTCCCTAATGATCCACACAAGCGAACATAACAAGATGATCGACGAGAACTATCAAAAAGTGATCAGCAAAAAAAGGGCTTCCAGCCACTGCCACCAATCTCATACAGGAGAATCCATCATGCTCGACATTTTAATGTTTGCCAAAAATCCCGACGGCCATCTTGCTTCTCACAGCGGCCCGTAACTGTACTCGACTCATAGCAGAATACATAGATAGCATCCTCAGCCAATTGTTATATCTCTTCCTTCATACGTTCAGGATTCCTAGAATGCAATTCCGTATCTTGGACTCTTGCCGTCTCAATGATGGACCCAAATTACCTATTCACAATGGATATATGTTCACTGTATTTACCGCTATTCCATATGATGAGGGCTTGGAAGCTTTACAACACTACCTAGATCGTCGGGCTAAGGGAAAAAGCACCCTCCACTTGCCACCATCCTTGCGTCTCACTGGAAACTGGTCCTGAAACCACACCACCTTCCAGTTTAATGATCGTCACTACTTACCTTCCAAAGTTAAAGGGGTTGCCAGGGCCTCCCAAACTCGGGTTCCGATTTGCTTGCATCCATGTTGGTTACTTCGAGAATAAACTGTTCAATCCTACACCTGGTCAAGTTCCCACTATGTACAGGAGATACATTGACGACATTTTTGGTTTGGTAAAAGGACCTCGTGAATCATTGGTTGAATTCATTCAATTCGTCTCTAACCTTTCTCCATCACTCAAGGTTTCACATGGGACCATTTCGGACACAAAAGTCGATTTTCTGATCTCACCATCAGCATTGAGGGAAATAAACTCTCTACCACCATTCAATACAAACCCACCCGACTCAAATATTATTTGCTGTACCTTCGTCCACGTCACCCCAGACATGACAGAAAATGGCAAAGACTCGCTCTCTTACGCTCCGTTTAAAGTCTTCGACGGATCTGCAGCAGCCACCCAGGACTGTGAGGCACAAAACTGGAAAAGATGTTTCCACTTTCTTCCACAAGCGCAATTATCCTCCTGATACCATCCTATCGGCTTCCCAACGTATTCAAGACATGGACAGAGCTACTGTTCTTACTCCCTTCCCATTACATTGGACCCCCCACCCCCACAACCCGCTTTTCGAATTTCGATCCGACGTTGAATAAAATTTGGATTGATTTAAGCCCAAATTAATTGTCGAGCTATGAGTTGCAACAAATCGGCGAGATGCGTCGAGGCCAATATTTTTACAAAACACTAAGCGAGACAATAAATATTGGGCCGCAAATTATCAAATTTTATCATTATCATGCGTAGGATCCGATTATTATCGCGTATCGGACACTTCAAAGCATGATAATGCCAAAAATTGGGTCTTCCCAGCGAGCGTAGCGAGCGCAGTAAAATTGGCGCCCCTGATGCCTTCCCCCTGAAATTTGTGTGCCCCCCTCTCTCTGCCCTCTGAAAAAAAGCTGGCTACGCCACTGTACATTATTTACATCTAGCACTACAAGCTCAGTTCCCTTGGGCTCTTGACAGCATTGCGTATGTACCCAACTTCAACGTAATATGCAATAAAAGTGATGTTGGTCGATTGACAGTGCTCGGCTAGTCTTGTCCTAAACCTCGTGTTTGGTGCAAAAAGACTTGCCCGCGCAGCTAAACCCCGTCTGGACAGATGCCCGTGTGATTGGACGGTTCATCCCATGACGGTGCCTCATGAATATTCCATGAGGCTTGGCCAGTTGAAGCCATTTATATTTTTGTTATAGTAAAATATAGTATCTCCTGTACCAAAATTCACACTCAATTCCATACCATTATTACATAACATATTTCTATTATTAACCGAAGGGGCAATCCGTAGCAATTTCCAATCCCGCTTCAATGAATACTAACATGCACATACATCAGCGAATAGGCCCTCTCTATTGACAAGAAGTTTTGTTTTAGTATTATATCAGATAATACTTATGTTTGTCTATATACCGGAATTACTATGGTAGTCATTACTATAGGGTTAAATTCGTAATATAAGGTATGACTTGTCAAGTTTGATAATATAGGTTTTCCCAGTAGTTTAAAACAAATTGTTCATTATATTTCATATCTCGTTAAGTTGTTTTTCGCCCAAAGAAAACCGATGTGCATTCGTTAAAAGAATTTCGTCTTGGTCAGTTATATTAACACATTTGATCAAATAAAATAGACTAATTTCGTCGAAATCAATTTAATTTCGTCGAATCCATGGCATCATCATCTAAATGTAAAAAAAATTTTGTCTTTGGTCATATAAATTCACGTTTATTTAGCCCAGTTAATTTCGTATCGTGTGCAGTATGGATAGGCCATGACTAAAAGGTAGACCTGCAACCCATCATAATTTATTATAATTTACCAAGCACAAAGAATACCAAGTGCCCACGAATATTTCTTGCCCCCCCCCCCCCCGGCCGAAAGAATAAAAATGACGGATTTTGGCAAAAATTCACAGTATTTTGGGGAAAAAATCAGCCAATTTGGGCCAAAATTGGCTTTAAAAATTGCCCAAGGTTGAATTTTGCCCCCCCCCCAGAATTTCACTTTTGCCCAAAACATCACTAATTTCCCCGCCCCCCCGAAAAAGAGGTCTGCCGCCGCCACTGAAAGACTTGAAATGATATAAAAGTAAAGAAAGAAAAATTAGGTCAAAGTACGGTAAAAAAGAGGTGAAAAAGGAAAAAATGAGGTGAAAAAGAAAATGAGATGAAAGAAAAAATTGCGGTGAAAGAAAGAAAAAAGAGGTGAAAGTTAAAAAAAAAGAGGGGAACGAAAGAAAAATGAGTAAAGAAAAATAAGGTGAACGAAAGAAAGAAAATGAGGTGAAAGGAAGAAAGAAAGGTAGGTAGGTAGTTAGATATGCTAAATTTTGCTAATGCTATAGGTCCAACTCCTAGCCATGACCTATACTCACACACGAGCGAAATATACTGAGATATAAAAAAGACGAAATTTTGTACGTTCAGATTGTAGGCCAGGGTGTGAGACCAATTAAATCGATTTTGCCGAAAATGTATGAAAACGAAGTTAATTTTATTGATCAAATGTTGATCTAATGACCAAAGAGAAACATTTCCTGTTTTTTAAGGAGATATGAAATATATATATAATAATTAAGAAAAATGTTTTAAAAACTAACGAGAAAACTATTATACGTTCTGATACTTTCCAGATACTTTCGCTACTATAGACCGTTGATGGCGGCTCAACGGGAATTTCCATGGAGCCCAAGAATGGAGCCCGTCAGTCGTATGTCACATGCTCTATAACCCGGAATAAACATTCGGGTTCGCAATCACTGACTTCGGTTGTTCATCACCTGACATTGTATGCAGTGATTTCATCAAACGTGTGTTCCTACTACAGCGAATATCACGAAAGACTGAGTGACGTCCGAAAATTTGTGGATCATTTGTTGCTTATGTATTACCATGTTCTTCACACTAGCAGCATACGTTCAGGTAGACTGTACTGATACTCTTACCGCAGAATACTAAGTTCTTTCCGTAGACTAGTGCATTGTTCTAGGCTTTTTTGATAACCACAATGTTTGGCCTTGAGGGCAATCCTAGGTTTAGGGGTTTAAATTAGTACAGTGAACTTTACTCGTTTGTTGACATTGGTCGTCGGCACGACGTAAAGTAAAGGCCAATAATGCATTGAACAGCCGTAGCAATCAAGCACTGTATTAAAGGTGCAACGAGAGATTTCAATCTTCATATTTTCTTGATCTGTAGTGATTTCATATATCTTAGGACGCTCAATAGAATTTCCCACCGTTATTATGGTTCCACAGACATAACTTAAAATGAAACAAAATGATTTGGGGTGTATTCTTATATTTTCATAGAAACTAGGCTTGATTTCGGATTTGCTCTATACGAAATTAGAAATTTCACATTTTTTTGTACACAGAAAGAGTTCGTCAGCTTAATCCTTACGATGGGGATATGTTGTGATATACAAGACTTTAACAACCATGCCAAATCGAAATTTTTCACATTTTTTTGGGACACCTGTTTATTTTGTGAATCTCTCGTTGCACCTTTAAATGGCCACTGCAGAGATTTTCCTTAAGGGGAGCCCTCAATTTCCAAAAAATCCGTGTTTTTTGCCATGTACATAAGTACTTCCCGATACTATCACACAGTGAAATTGCTAAGCTTAATCGAATATCCTTCATATAGAAATCACAACTTTGTTATAAATTCCGGATCCGGAATTTTTTGTATATACACAGTATCCTATGGGACGTAATACGACACACATAAATGTTTACTGCATCCAAACGAAATCGTTACATTCATCTCGAAACATTTCAGAATTGGTGGCTTTTTAGTGTACTATCTTTAGTTCCAGTTTGACTATTTTTTTCATTATTACAACAAAAAATAAAATTTCGAAATCTCTGAGTCAGACTTTAAGAATGGACTTGCTCGACGGCCGTTGCTGCGTCGGAATTCAATTACACTAAGAAAAATAACCCTAATGCCGCAGTATTTATCATGCACCTACTTGTACTTGTTATTTATCTCCTGCAAATTCTGTTTCTTTCTTCCGATAAATAATATTAGTCTGTATTTTGTGGAGATATTCTTGTCGGGATTCGTGCTAACTATTTGAATTATGTAATGTCGGTCATACTACTAGAAATGAGGGTGATTCTTAATGTTGAAATTCAAAAGATTGATATGACGTCGTCTGACTGCCCGAAAATTTTTCAGTATGACTTTCGTTTCTAGGTTTTAAATTAGACCATTTCGGTCGTATATGCACGGTATTATATTAATTTATAATGATCATGCTCAGAACGTAAGGCACATGACAATGAGTTGGGTTTGGTGCAGAGCGAGCGCATGCACACCAGGGAGTCTAAAAAAGGAGAAAAGAGTAGGCTTACAAAGAATAAAGTGCTCAAATTGCAAACAAAAAGCATATTTTTTGCCACCAGGACCCCCACTGGGGCTCTTTTCTCTGACCCTAGCCAGGTGCCCCCACCCCCCCGCCCACCATCCGCCGCCGCATTTGTTTCCTTTTTTTAATTGATCAAGCCAAAGGCTATTATATCTGGCTATCCCAATATTTAATCAAAATGGACTGTTATTGGAAATTAGAAATAGTGTTGCAGCGAGGTTAATCCCCTTACCCCTACAAATTTTTAAAATAATAAAGTTTTTTATATTTTTCTATTTTTAAAGATTTTGCAGAATTATGCAGTTTTTTGATAAAACCAAAGACAACTAAGGAATTCGTCCAAGAAAATCTGAATCGCTGAAAGCCCAATCTAATTTAATTTTTCTGTAAATTATATTCACTTTTGTGTCACTGTACCTTGTGTCATTGGTTTTCGTCCAATTGCTCCTTGGACGGCGGTTACTTTTTGCAGTCATTATTAATTAGATATGTGGTTCTATTTAATGAACACCTGAAGAATATGAAAGACAAGATTCTTAAAATCAATTATAAAAGATAAAATTGCTTTTTCTATTCAGCAGACAGCGTCATGCGGGATGAATTTGTCAACGGATTGGACGAATATCAACAACACAAAGTTGAAATATAATGACACAAAAGTGAACATCAGTTACAGAATAATAGAATTGGTTTTGTGTTTCTCGCTATTCACATTTTCAGGACGAATTACAATTGTCTCTTTTATTAAAATGAATTGCATAAGTGCGAAATTAACAGGGAAAACCTATATTTTTTTCTAACATTATCACATATTACTGAGATTTTTTGAACAGGTTTAAAAGAGATGACAGAGATTGCCATAGTAAATGCATGTAGCAGTTCCTCAAATTACCATTTGCTAATTCCCAATGCTCAAATTGAGCAGGTTGTGTCCCCCCTGACATTTTTCAAAACTTCTCAATGAGGGATTTGATATGGTATATGATAGAAACATGTCATTATTTGGGAATATTGAGTAAAGTTCAGGTCTGAAAAGTCCAAACCCCTTAACCATGTTAATGGATATGCGATGGAAATGTAATGAATTATTTTGTTATTTACAACAGCTGAATGACCCTGATGGTCCACTGTGGGTGGTAAGTAGCCTTGTACCTGTTATATTACTATTAAAATGAGAATTGTATGTTTGTGTGTCTGTCTGGTATGTATCAGTATGCTTTGATATCTCTGATATTTGGCTTGGTGATAGCTCCATATTGTATTTGTGGTCACCCTTGATAAGTGCACCAGCAGTGGCATATCGAGGCAGTCGAACCAGAGGGGGCGAAATTCCCAAGATTTGCTCCAATTAAGTCTGACCTTGACGAAATATGCATGTAGAGCGCAGAAAATTCCAAATTCACTTTAATCTTGCCCAAATTTAGGCTGAAATTGGTCAAAATTCCTTGAAGAAGATAGATGGAAATGCATGGGCTACTTGCCCCCCTCCTCCACCCCCGGTCGGTACGCCACTGTGCACCAGGGGTTCATATTGCAGCAAATATGAAATTCAGCCTATGTTTTACATTGAAAAATGAGCAACTCAAAATCACCTTTAGTTTTCACTTTTAAGACATTTCTAGCCAAATACAAGGTAAGAAAGAAATCTGAGTGTTTTTATGATATCGCAACATGATTATGGTACAATATATGAATGCCTTGAAATTGCTTGTTGCACCTTAAAGTTCTTGTATAGATTTGCAAATGTTTTAAGGAGTTTGACATGTGATTTGTTTACGCGCAAGCTGCTTTACACCTTCAGCATTCTGTTTAGAGTCCAGTCATGGACAAATGGAAGAATTTTAGTTTTGAGGTGCGAAGGTATCATGCGCAGATACTGCGGATAACTGCGTTTGTTTGCGTTTATTAAAAATCGCGCATCTCTACGCCTGCGTTCCTGCTTTGCTGCATGCCGAATGTGGCGCGGATTTTTCTTGCCGCCCAACAAGACGCCCAATTGGAAAAAAGTGACCAATTCAGTGGTTTTCGGTGTGTAATGGAAAAAGTAAGTCGGTGACCCTCATTTTTTATTTCAAAATTTTGAAGAACGACATCGGGACATCAACATATTTAGAAATTACAAAATTTTATCGAGAAGTTTTTATTTTGTAGGCGATCTAATCGTCAAATTTTGACTTTTCCCATAGACTTGCGTGGTTTAAAAAGTGACAACATACCTTTTTTGTTTTGGCTATAGCTCAAAAACAAAGTCGGTGACCCCCATTTTTTATTTCAGATTCTTAATCAGCACCATTGTAAATACCATATGTGAATTCTGGAAAATTTTATCGAGTAGATCACTAACACGTCAAACTATGTAAATGTATGCAAATTTCCACTTTATTGTGCAATTGTTTTAGTTTAATTTTTGGTGTAATGTTAAATTTAAGGCCTATAAAATGTGAACTGACATATTCCTTATAGGTCATTGCAGTCCCTGAGAGTGTTAAGCACATTTAACAATTTGTCGTGGGTAATACAGGGTGTCTCAGAAAGAACGTTACCCTCCAGAAACAACCATTTTTGCTTACATAATCAATTCTTATCCTTGTTTTAGCTTTTTATTATGAAAATATGTACTTTTTTAACATATGGTGAAAACAAGAAGGAAAACGGTGAAAAAATAACCAAACAATGACTATTTCCCTAAAAATGATGCATACCTACTTTGTCCATGGCTAACAATAGCAGAGAAACATGTACATTGTAATTCTTATGGATTTGAGCACACGTAAGTCCTCAGATTTAATTAATTTGTTCACATGTAATGCCTAAAAAGCAGGTGGGCGTAAACATGCGGGGGGGCAGGTTGCCCCCCCGGGGGGGGGGGGGGGGGGGGGGTGACTACTTTTGGCCGGGAAAAAAATTGCAAAATCAATGCTAAATCAAGCCGTTGTTAAGCCCTCTGACCGGGAAAAATTGGGGCCTTTTGACCCCCTATAAAGAGGGAAATATCCTAAAATTCCCAAGACTGGAAATTTGCCCCCTCATAGCAGGCAGGTGGCCCGTTCAACCACTGCTAAAAAGCACTTGAAAACATCACTTATTTGTTCTTCATAATAAAGGACCTAAATCCCCCCTCACCCTCCTCCCATCCATAATGCAAATTTGAATTTGGTTAAGCACACTTTTCAAATAGTTGCATTTGGGCGTGACTCCTACAATTGCATATTCCTACTGAACTGATCTTGGGTTAAAGGACATCGTTCATCGTGAATGGGTAAAGTTTTCCCTCAAAGTCTGATCCGCAGTAAGATGGCAATCAAAGGGAAACAGAAAAGTTCTGGAGCATGGCAATACTTTAAAAAGTACAATGAGATAGATATGGTCGTCAAAGAACAGGACAATCAGCCGCAAATAAATGCTGCAGGCGTAAAACTCTAAAACCAAGCAATGGACTGGAATTTGAGAGTATAATTGGCCAGGAGGGTCTTAAACCTTTTACGTCGGGGATATTGGCATCCTTGGTTTCCTCTGCTAATGCTAGCCGTGGACAAAGTAGGTTTGCATCATTGTTAGGGAAACAGTCCATAGTTTGATTATTTTTTCACCATGTTCTTTCATTTGTTCACCATATGTTCATAAAAGTACATATTTTTCATAAAGAAAGCCTAAAACAAGGATATGAATTGATTAAGTAAAGGCAATTTGCCGTTTCTGGAGGGTGGTAACGTTCTTTCTGAGCACCCTGTAATGCAAATCATTATTTTGCTGATATTTAGTTTTTTTATTATTTTTATATATTATTATTATTCCAATGCCATGTGATGAATTACTTTATTTTCAGACCATATATGGATGACAGCAGTCTTTTACTCTAGTACACTATCTTCAAATTTCAAATGGAAGTTATTATAAGATCTTTATCTTTCCTATACAAGATCAGAGATTGCAGATATAATTTTTTAATATAGTATATTAAAAATAGTCAACTAGACCTAAAGATAGTCACAAGAAGGTTCAATTCCAAAGTTTGAGAGAATCAGATTTTTCGTTTTGATGCGTAAACAGTTAGTAAACAGTGCCATAGGATAATGTGTATAACAAAAATTTCCGGATCCGAATTTTACTACAACAAAGATGTGATTTTCTATATAAGGGACATTGATTGAGCTTAGTATTTCAAACAGTGATTAGTATTTGGACATGAGTAGGTACATGCAAAAAAACACAATTTGTTTGAAAATTGAGGGCGCCCTCATGCATCAGGAAATCTCTGAGTCAGCCTTTAAAGCATGAATTAATATGATGGTACATAATTCTCAATTTCAATTTCAGCACAAAAAAAGCCCCATAATGCGGGTCACATACTGTATTCAATAAATGATTCTTAAGTGTAGGTAAGAACAACAAATTGTTCTTGACTGTTCAAGTCAACTCAGTGTACATTTGTACACAATTCAACATTTACATGGCCAATTTCTTCCTGGTAGTTATCACACAGCTACCACCAAGTAGCCAGCGATTACCTACCACACGACGTACACTCGCCGGCCACGATTCCATGTAATTTTTCCCGCATAGACAGATAGTGTACACCCAGCGGTTGTTTCGCCTGTCGTGGAGTAGCTACGTGGTTACACCGGCTCTCAGTGCGCGTGGTAATTCTCATGGTCAATTTTTAAAAAAAAATTTTTTGAATGATGCCGATTTGCAATTTCGGAATGATTTTCCTAAAAAAAAACGTTTAAAAAAATGCTAAAACAGAGAACAAGTATATGACCTCATTTAATTGAAATTTCATCCACTCTCAAAATGACGTTGTGGTAAATGCGGAGTAGCTATGTGGTAGCTGCGTGTCTACTCCGGTACAGTGTACACCACACATCCACTTATCTCCACCAAGTGGGCAAATACAGGGTAGCCTTGGGGGGGGGTACAGGAAAGTAGACACATCACTGTATATCTAATAACTATGTACTTGCAAGCCATTCTTGAAGCTACTGCTCACAATTAGCCCAGTGTGTTAATGTGCAGTAGTAGCTGCCGGGGTAGAAATGGTGTAGCTGCCGTATAGGTAGCCAGTGAGCAAGAATCGGCCGTGTGGTATTTTAAAGCAAAATGCAGTAATTTAAACATTATGATTTCCTTTTCCACAGCCCACTTTTATTGTCATTGCCTGAACATGGCTACACACAACAGCTTGTTTATTGGTGCTCGTATTGGCTTACTGTCTATTTTTCAATCAAATGTGAAGCACCTTGAAGCACGCATGGTATGAGAAGGAAGAGGGAAGGTATGTTTATGAGAATAAAAATTTTGTGCCAGATAATTTGTTGTGAAATTTTGTGTAGACAAACTTTTACAGATTTTATCCAACAATTTACCAGGAAAAATCCTTGTGGTACGCATTCAGGTTTGAGATTGGAATTTGTGGTGGTACCGGTTATGTTTTAAGGGGGGTGACCCAATTAAATGATCAAAATTGTCATAGTTGTTTTATCTTCACATGAAAGCATATCACCAAAAAAATATAGATTACAAATTTTTAGTTAAATCAGCCTAGCCGTTTTGATAGTTAGAAGTAAAACTGTATACTAAAAGGGATCATCGGACAATGTGTGTAATAAAGGTGGATATACCACACGTCTGACGTTTTTGTTCATTATCAAAAGGAAACCATTTCCTGGACCTAAATTTCACTGAGCTAATGAGAAAAATATCAACTTTCTTCTGATACAAAATACTCAAATTTGATGCCAGAGTAAAGTGGGGGGGGGGGGGGAAAGGTTGGCGATCGGGTCACCCACCTTTAAGTAAGCATGCAGTACACAAAACTGGAAAGCAGTATGATTGTGTGATTGGAAATATGAAGATGCAATTGAAACAATTGCCCTGAAGATTTCAAAAGAGTGCTGTTGTCATGTAAAATAGTTATACATTTTCAAGTTTGAAAGTATAATCAAAGAGGTATAATGCTTAACAGATTTCCATGTAACAAGACACATTTAAATAACCCATTACACCATTTGGGTGTGTATTTAATATGCAAACTTACCTGTTATTAAACTGACTTATCGGTTTTCTATCACATTTTTTTACTCAGGGAGCTTGGTGGATTGTCTTATTTGTAATATCGGCTTTTGTTGTGTCAGTTACATAACAGGTAAAATACACATCTATGATATATTGCAATGTGTGAAATCGACTTGGTGCTATCTTTCCTTGATAGCATTCAATTTAAGATCACAATTGGTGCTATATTTACTAGATAACACTGAATATCACACCTAATGTTATTCTCAGTAGTTAACATTCAAATAAGATCACACGTGACACTATCTTCAGTAGGTAACTTTCAAGTAAGGTCACAATTAGCATGATATTAAATTGATAACATTTGAGTAAGTTCAAAATTAGTATTATTTTTAGTAGATAACATTCAAGTAAGATCACACTGGCTCTATCTTCAGTAAATCTTGGTACAAGTAATATCACACTTGGTGTTATCTTTAGTTGATAACTTTTGAGTAAGATCACTCTCACTGGCACTCTCTTAGTACTATCTTCAGTAGATAACATTAACCCTTTCCCTGGACCCATGCTAGGCACATTCAGTGCACTTGGTGCTACCTTCAAAAGACAGCATTCAAGTAAAATCACACTTACTTTTTTCAGTAGATATCATTCAAGAAAGATCACATTTGGTGCTATCATCAGTAGATAACATTCAAGTAACATCACACTTGGTGCTATCTTCAGTAGATAACATTCAAGTAACATCTACCTTGGTGCTATCTTCAGAAGATAACATTCAAGTAAGATCACATTTGATGCTATCTTCAGTAGATAACATTCTAGTAAGATCATACTTGGTGCTATCTTCAGTAGATAACATTCAAGTAACATCACACTTGGTGCTATCTTCAGAAGACAACATTTAAGATAACACTTGTTGGCGCTATCTCAACCAGTAGATAACATTCAAGTAAGATTGCACTTGGTGCTATCTTCAGTAGATAGCATTCAAGTAAGATCACACTTGCCACTATCTTCAGTAGGTAAGTTCAAAATTAGCACTGTATTCAATTGATAACATTTGAGTAAGTTCAAACTTAGTGCTATCGTCAGTAGATAACATTCAAGTGAGATAACACTGGCACTATCTTCATGTAAATGGCATTCAAGTAAGATCAGTTTTGGCACTATTTCTGAAGATAATTCAAGTAATATCACACTTGGTGTTATCTTTAGTTGATAACTTTCGAGTACGTTTACACTGGCGCTCTCTTGGCACTATCTTCAGTAGATAACATTAACCCTTTCCCTGGACCCATGCTAGGCACATTCAGTAGATAACATTCAAGTAACATCCACCTTGGTGCTATCTTCAGTAGATAACATTCAAGTAACATCACACTTGGTGCTATCTTCAGTAGATAACATTCAAGTAACACCACATTTAGTGCTATCTTCAGTAGATAACATTCAAGTAACATCACATTTGGTGCTATCTTCAGTAGATAACATTCAAGTAACATCACATTTAGTGCTATCTTCAGTAGATAATATTCAAATAAGATCACACTTGGTGCTATCTCCAGTAGATAACATTTAAATAAGATCACACTTGGTGCTATCTTCGGTAGATAACATTCAAATAAGATCACACTTGGTGCTATCTTCAGTAGTAGGGACTGACTTTTAAAATAAGGTGGTGCTCGGTAAAAAGCTCTCCTGGTCGTATCAGGGGGAGCTTTAAGGAGAGCTGTTCATGGCATTTACCAATGCTAATCAAGGATAGATTGGATTCCCAAGGGGAGCTTTAAATCACTCTCCTATAAAGTGCTTAAGAAGAGCTGTAGCGGAGCTATAACTCTCCTTAAAAGTCAGTCTCTGTTGAGTAGATTCAAAGGAGATCACACTTGGTGTTATCTTCAGTAGATAACATTCAAATAAGATCACACTTGGTGCTAACTTCAGTAGATAACATTCAAGTAAGATCACACTTGGTGCTATCTTCAGTAGATAACATTCAAATAAGATCACACTTGGTGCTAACTTCAGTAGATAACATTCAAATAAGATCACACTTGGTGCTAACTTCAGTAGATAACATTCAAGTAAAATGAGATTGGTGCTATGCTTCAGTAGACAGCTTTAAAGCAAGATTTATGCTGGTGTTACCTTTTGTAGATAGCTTTCAAGCATGATTAAACTTACACTGCAGGGTGTTTTAGAAAATTGTTGACTTATTTTGGAAGGACTCCAGTTGCACTTGAAGACCACATCCTGCAATATTTTTGTGTCGTCTGCAAGAGGGCATGTAGGGATTGCTTAGGTAGTGTGTGTGTCTGTCCGTATGTATGTCTGTGTGTCTGTCTGTGGTAAAAATATTAACCCTAAACATAATTGCCCACTGTTTCCCTTTATTTAACCATGTAAATTTTCAAGAATATTTCACAAACAAAATGATATTTGGCAAATCGTAAGTATTCTCTGAGGCTTTTTAAATATGTAAAAGGAATTGTAATACATGCTGCCCAAGTAAACTGGAATCCTACCAAAATAAACCGGTTTTATGGGACACTGTCTACCTAATTTGAGACTGCAGAATTGGTGTTCATAGGATGATATGGCCCATAATATGCATTTTCATCCCTCTTCGGGGAATTTCATTGAATTTCTGCCTAAATTTGGGAAAAAATTAGATTTGGTAATTTTTTGTGTGCTATGCGTGCATTTCGTCACAGACTTAATTGGATCAAATCACTGAGACAACTTACAAATTTTACCCCCTCTGGCATGATTGCCGCAGTATGCCACTTCCTGGAAGATAATGAAATAGATTAAAGGCATCTACCACAAACCAGATTATCTGTAAGAGGTAAATTTGTCTGATCTACTTTTAACACTGAATAGCCTGAATGCTTGTATGTACTCTCCATTGTTGGAAATATAAAATTTGTAATCAAAGTAAACCGGATAATTGGATATGTCATTGGCTTAACTTTGCTCTACCAAACCAAATTACTTGACAAGGCTACAACTTCATCCTTAAAGCAATATTAGCACATTTTTTTGAAGAGCGTCCCCAATTTTTCAAAAAAAATTGAGATTTTTACACGGTTGCATTGGCAACTGGCTAGTAAACTATACCAGTGAATGGTTAAGCTCTACAATGTATATCTGTCGCAAACGAAGGAATTTTGTAACTAGAATAATTAATATCGGGATCCCGATAATAATTCAACGGCTGCTGGAAACGGCCTTCCAATATGAAATAGCCGGGAAATAGCGCCAAGTACGTATCTACGCTCATCTATTAGTTGTTTTATTGGTTCAGGCAAGTCAAGTTAGATGTCATTTTCTTGAGGTGGCACTATTTCATCATGGACGGACATAAACTTAGCATTTCCAGCTCTGCCGTTAAGTACAATCTAGGATCCCAATTCTAATTACAAAAATCGCTCATTTTATGATAAATACACATTTTTGAGCAGGTGTAGTTTTCTAGACAATTGCCAACATAGCTGTGCAAAAATATCAAATTTTGAAAATTGGGGGCGCTCTTCAAAAAATGTGCTAATATTGCTTTAACTGCTTGTAAATCTGGAGTGGAGCAAGTAAATTTGTCATGCCCTGACAGGCACTTAGTACATGGAATTAGTCACCTAATTTTGCCTTTGACTATAAGCTTGGCCGCAGTTGGTGTTAGATTCCATAGATAGTTTTCAAATATGACCACACTTGGTGGTATCTTCAGATGGCTTTCAAGTGTGACCACACTTTGGTGCTATCTTCAGTAGACAGCTTTTAAACATGACCGCACTTAGTGCTATCTTCAGTAGGTGCTTTCATGTGTAACTACAAATAGTGCTATCTTCAGTAGATAGTTTACAAGCATGACCACATTTCGTGCTATCTTCATTTGGTAGCCTTTATGCATGCCCATGCTTGGTGCGATCTTCAGAAGATAACTAACTTGCGTGGCTACTATTTGGTGCAATCTTCAGTTAGTGCTTTCATGTTTGACTACAGCTTCAGTAGATAGCTTACAAAGCATGATCACATTTGGTGCTATCTTCACATGATAGCTTTGTTCATGCCAATGCTTGGTGCTATTGCAGTATATACATGATCACCATTTGGTGCAATCTTCAGTAGATACATCATACATGAAAATATTTGGCATTATTTATCCATTAAAGCAATAATGGCACATTTTTTGAAGAGCGCCCCCAATTTTCAAAATTTGATATTTTGGCACAGTTACGTTGGTGATTGTCTAGGAAACTATACCTGCGAACGAGAATGCTAAAAATGCGTATTTATCATAAAATAAGCGATTTTGTAATAAGAATTTGAATCCCAGATTGGACTTAACGGCAGAGCTGGAAATGCTACGTTTATGTCCATCCATGATGAAATAGTGCCACCTTGAGAAAATAACCTCTAACTTGATTTGCCTGAACCAATAAAACAACTAATAGATGAGCGTAGACATGTACATGGCGCTATTTTCCCGGCTATTTCACATTGGAAGGCTGTTTCCAGCAGCCGTTGAATTATTATCGGGATCCCGATAATAATTATTCTAATTACAAAATTCCTTCGTTTGTGAGACACAGACATTTTTGGAGCTTAACCATTCACAGGTATGGTTTACTAGCCAGTTACCAATGCAACCGTGTAAAAATCTCACATTTTGTGAAAAATTGGGGGCGCTCTTAAAAAAAATGTGCTATTGCTTTAAAGGTGCTTGTTTCGATTTATGTGTATTGTGTTCTCTACTTGATATGAGAGCCTGGCACTTGCACATACACCCCATCAAGTACCGTGGGAAACACCTTTGCGGTTTTGATGGTAGATGCAATAATGCATGTTGCAAGGCCCTATTCAATACTGTGCTAATATTGATGGTTAACCATTAAAACGTTTATATCTTGGGAATGAAATGGATTTGAGAGCTCAAATTTCAGGTTCGTTCGTGCAAGTCCAAAATCACAGTGGAAGATCCGTCTTTAACCAGCTGATAGTTTCATCATCCAGGTTGATCAGGCCTGGAATTCCTCTTGGGGACTTGTAAACCTCACAGTCATCTATGATGTGGCTAATGGTTTGTCTACTCCGATCTTGTGAAGGAAGTTCTTTGTACGACCAACGCCAGTTCTGAGTCTGTTGAGGTTGACCCATGCTTTCCTATCAAGGTCACAGCCTTTGGGCTTGCTAGATGGGCTGTCCACAAACTGCTTTAGGTTCAAAGTAGAGGATGACCATTGCTCATACCATCTGTCATTGATCCAAGATGATCGATAGGGATACTGTGACTGCAGTGTCATGGATTGGGTAGCAAAGTGATTCCGTGGAATTCTCTGATCCTCAAAGGGTGTTGGTGGTGGGATTAGACTACCAGGTTCATCACATTTCTTGGCGAGCTTGATCGTCTGAAGGTTCCTCCTAAGGTTTGCAGGAGCTATGCCAGACAGAATTGGAAGGTATTTCAGGACAGCAATGAGAAAATACGGCCTTTCATCTGATATCAAAATCGATACTACTTTGGGTAAATCGGGGGTCCCAAAGATGATCGGAACATGCCCCTTTAAGGCGGAAGAAGGCAACTTTAGCTTCTGTTTAGCATTTTAGAAAGCCTGTTTGTTCTCTTTGCATAAATTTGCTGCTGCAGATCAAGCAAACTTTAGCATACCTATGGCAAGTTGCTATAACTGAGAACTATATCACACAATAGTAACATGGGTTATAAGATGCATGTGTTTATAATGAAATTGTTTACAAAAATAATTGCTTTTCTTTCTATTCTTCTTTCTGTAGGCCCAAGTCCAATGCATGGCTGTCTGTATTGGGTCTACTAATAGTAACAACACCAGTGTGCCTGTGGCTCTATACATACTTTGATGAAGCTTACAGAGAAAACCTACCAGCTCACTGTAAACAGTCATTCTGAAGATGTATAAGTGACTGCTAAGATGGGAGGTGCTCTGTTTTGTATTCTGTAACTATTCTCGAGTACTGCGACCAGTACTTTAGTCCTTCCAACTTGTATGCATTCCAGACTAGAAACTATGGCATTTTCCGTGGCATTTCAGGCCTTTGCATCTTGTATACTTATGATATTTTTGTTATTTGTCTTTAAGGTGCCTTTTCTGATTTTGAGCATATAGTTTCTTCTATACTTTGATTACCACCAAATATGCAGGCCTCATAACAGTGTGAACTGATATGGAATAAATGTGGGTGCAAGATAATGCAAGAGATGCAGTTTGTATATTTTGCATGGCATGCACAATTTTGTGCAAATGCTTGAGAATATTTGGTTTACTTTTACACAATGGAAAGATAAACTAAAACCAAGTATTCATCCTGATTTGGTGGTAATCAAAGTATAGATGAATACATAGATAACCTTAAATAAGCCAAATCCCAAAAGTTTCATTTGGTTTGGATGTTGTGTTTCATTTTTATGAACAAATCCTCATTTTGCAATTCTTCATGAACCTCCTATAGAACACTGTGTACTAATTATTGTCCAGTCAAGACAATTTGAAGAGATTATACTCGATGTGTTGTCTTTTGGGAATAAAGTGAATAATAAGAAATGGAGTCGCACAAATATATTGTAATTAGCACTAGAGTGCGACAGAGCATTTGCAAGCAATTTGGATGAAAATTTCACAGGGTTATATAGATTTTTTTTCTACAAAGAAGTATCTCCCACAACTTTGTCGTCTTCTCAAAATTTGAAGCATCTGCCTGTGCTCATTAAGGTGGGTCCAACCGATAGACCATGAGTGATTATAGTTTATACACCACTAACCTGGCTGCCATAAAGATCAAAAATCTTGACTATTTTCCTTGCATGGCATCTGAAAAAACTGCTTTAAAATGTCTGAAAATACACTAGTTTTATTAAGAAAGTGGTTGAATTTCAGGATTGACATAGTAGACTTGTATGTTTTCTCTAAGTAAATGATATTTGGACAGTAAATTTGAGGCAATATTTTGGCATAATATTGTTGTATTTCCTCTTTGAGAGTTTTAAATATGAAAGAAACATGGTCAAAGTTGCCAATTTTTCCATAGGCTACTGTGTAAAAGAGAATTAGTGGTGTATAACCTAAATAGGTCTAAAATAATTCTTGATACATGGCCATAATACAACAAATGCAAACTAGTACTTTGGGTGTTTAATTTCTGGATGTGATGTAATCACAAAATACCTATTTTCATTTTAGATTATGATAGCAGATACTCTTACATAATCTTGCTGTGAATATCATATAAATATCAAAAACTCAAGATATGGGCAATTAGAAAAAATGATTTTTTGTTATTTTTTTAGGGGGGGATTGCAAATAAGGTGCTATATATTTGCATGACACCTGTAAAAGATACCTGCTTTCACAACCTGCAAAGAAAATGTAAATAGTTGGTAGGGTTAGCCAGAAAAAAATTGGTATGTAAAAAAACTTAAAAAAATATATTTTTGACTATGCCATATCTGGGAGCTGAAACTTTAGGGAATTTATAACAAAGACAAAAATTATTGTTTTTTTTTTATCATGACCATGTCGAGAATAATTATTTTTAGACCTATCTAGTCACTCTTTAGCTATCTATGGGACCCAACTTAAAGGTGCAATGAGAGATTTCAAATGACAGACCTGTGGCCCTAAAAAATGTGAAAATTCTGATTTTTGCCCTGCTGTAAAGCTTTCAATAAAAATATCCCATCTGAAAACATTAAGCTGAGAAATGTTTCTTTGGTACAAAAATTGTGAAATTTTTATTTTTGTATAGGAGCAAATAGGAAATTCAGCCTATGGTTTATATTGAAATATAAACAAGTCAAAATCACAATTTTTCTCTCTTTTAAGACATTTCTGAAGCACAATACACGGTAAGAAATCTATTGAGTGTCTAATCTATATGAAATTACTATTATGACACAATATCTAGGTGCCTCAAAATCTCTCGTTGCACCTTTAAAGGTGTTTGTTCCAATTTATGCCTATTGTGTTCTGTACTTGATATGAGAGCCTGGCAGTTGCACATATGCCCCATCAAGTATGGTGGGAAACAAACTTGCGGTTTTGATGGTAGACGCAATAATGCATATTGCAAAGCCTGATTCAATACTGCGCTAATATTGATGGTTAACCACTAAAATGGTAGTTTTTTTTTGTTTATATCTTGGGAATGAAATGGATTTGAGGGCTCAAATTTCAGGACGACAATGAGAAAAATACAGCCTTTCATCTGATATCAAAATCGATACTAGTTCTGGGTAAATCAGGGGGTTCCAAAGACGATCGGTTCACATACATTTAAGTATGGTATTTTGTAATGCTTTTCTTCTGAACGTGAAACCATATAATTTTGTATCTCTTTGTCAACCTTCAGTGATAATAAGATATATATTTTTCTGTTGTTGATTTCTTTTATAGTATTTTTTTCATGTTTGGAATTGTCTTATTTCTGAAAATTGTTGTCTTTTGGGAATATATATTTTGTCTTTCTGATTGATATCAACCTTTGTTTATATTTCCATGTGTGTTTTTTTATTTCTTTTGACTAATAGAATTATTTTCGATTGTTTTTTTTTTTTGTGTGAGATTTTGCTATTGGTGTACATTGGTTGTTTTCTGTGTGAAATATTCCTATTGGTGTACCAATTGGTTATTGGCAAGATTGATTTTTAACTCTCAGTTCATTATTGAAATAAAAATATTAAAACCAATACTCTCTAAATGTATTTGAGTGAAAATGTCACTCTTCAAAGGAGTGTAACTCTTGTAAACCACTCTAAAATGAGTGGTTTTATACTTTCAAAGACTGAATTTTCACTAAAAAAATGGTGAAAACCACTTCAAAAATAGTGGATTTACAAATTTTCAAGAATTTCTATACATTCTTGTTGATTCATAGCTTGTCTCACAAAATGCAAGTAAAAACATCTCTATGGCCATATTTTGAAATTCATTCTTTTTGGACTGATTTTCACTGTTAGAGTAGACTTTTTTTCTTTTAAAGTAAAAACCACTCATCTTGGAGTGGTTTACAAGCATTTCACTCTTTGAGAGTGAAATTTTCACTCCTTTACATTTAGAGAGTAGTGTATGACTTTGTGAAAATACACGACAAAAAAATTCTGAATTTGGCCTTAAATGCCTCAAAACGGTCAACAACTTCACTTAGTTCAAAAGATAAGAAAATTGACAAAGAGCACGCTGAAAAATCAACTTTTACCAGTACAGCAGAGGTAATTAATTAAAGGTGCAACGAGAGATTTCAAGTCATCCATATTTTCTGTAGTATGTAGTGATTTCATATTGATTAGACACATAATAGATTCCTTACCTTTTATTTGGCTAGAGATATAACTTAAAATGAAAACAAAAGGTGATTTGTATTTGCTTATAGTTCAATAGAAAACAGGCTGAAATTTGTATTTGCTCCTATACAAAATTAGAAATTTCACAATTTTTGTACCAAAGAAACTGTTCTCAGCTTAATCATTTCAGATATGGATATTTTTAATAGAAAGCTTTACACCAGTGCAAACATCAGAATTACACATTTTTTAGGGACTCTCTTATTGAAATCTCTGATTGCACCTTTAACCTCCTGGGCACTAATTGGCTCATTACAGGACACATGAGATGGCCCTTTGGGGAACCAATCAAAAGAGTACTTCTATATCTCTGTGTCTACCATACCACCATTCTTACAGTATCTCTGATTTGCTCATTACATGATATTACCTTCCAAGTAACCAATCAAAATAGTGTTTAGATGCTGATAGAAAGGTAAGTTGTGCCCAGGAGGTTGGTAGACGTTTCATGTAGAAGTCCCAAGGATGCAAATGCGGTATTGCCTTTTATTCCATCAAGCGCTACTGCACAACAATACATTGCATGACGGAATCAATTGTAATTGCATCCTTGGGACTTCTGTATGAAACGTTTACCAAGAGGTTAACATCAGGGATCCCTATTTTAATTACAGAAATTGGTATTTCATGATGCGTAGATCTATGCTTACCACTTGGGGAGTTTTAGTTCAGTACCAAATTCTCAAAATTGAGAATTATTTAAGGCATGTCATATGAAATGTGGAATTTAATGAGGGACTCTGGAGAGAAAAAATAAGAAGGTTCCAGGTAGATTTGGGTGTATTGGACCAAACCAGAAAGTCTGAGCATTAGAGGATATCGGGTTGTAGGAATAACTGATGTTATGTTCATTTTAGGTTGACTTGCCTGCCCGACTTGCCTATCAGCCCAGGGGAAGTGACATCATTATGTGTTTGGCATGCTTTTTGAAAAGCATGCAGGCATTACTTCGCACAATTGCTATTGCGTATTAGGAAATCATGTAGGTATTGTACTCTATAGACCTGTTTCGGAATAAGAAAATATTCCTTGACAACATATAAAGAATTTTTCTTCAAGATTTAGCTTTTACGTGTTAACCAATGGTGACATATAAAATTGGGTTTTCTTGGTCACCCTGCCCTGCTCGTGCTCAGCCAGGGTTGGACAAAGTACTTCCGTTTGTTGAAGATTTTCTCCTGTGGTGATCCAACAAATCAGTTGTCCATGCCTCGAAACTCATGTCTCCAAAAAGGGAGACTCAAGTGGACCAAACTACTTGGTTCGCTCTCCTATTCTCACCCAAGTATCTTTTTCTTAGTGCCAGAGTTCATAACACAAAGATTAAAGACAATTAAAGACAAAGATTTGTATGCCAATGTTCTCTTTATTTTACTGTAATATATTACAGTATTAATATCAAAACTGGTTCCACAAAATGCACATAAAACACATCAAGATAATAGATACTATAGTTTGGAGGGTCGTCTTTGGCATAAAATCTATATTTACAAAGTGTACAATAAATATTAATAAACAAAAAAATTAAACTAAATTTAAAAAAATATATAAATGGAAGGTTTTTTTTCACTATTGAAATAATATGTGACATGTCACAACTAACGGTACATCTTGTCTAATTGACAAAATTAGACACTATGTGGATGGATGCAACAAGCTTTTCAATGATACCTTTTGAATTAAGTTATACTTATGAAAATAAAATGGGGGAAATGTATATATTTTGCAAGACATTGGGATCTTTATCTAAAAATGAGCTTGGCTGAAAAGATGCACATGTGATGTGTTACATATTTGCATGAGGGGCTTTCTAGAAGCTAAGGCTCTGCACTTTTCCTTTAACACCCAGGACACACTGCTTTAATGCCTTCATTTTCCATAAGTGCTTACCCAAAAGCCAGAGGGTGTTTTGATTCAATCCCACAATGCCTCAGTTTTGGGAAATTTCACCTCAATAAGGTCATGTGATCCCACCTCAATAAGGTCATGTGATCCCACAAAAAACCAATTCTTAACACATAAAAAATCTGACTTTTATGCTCATTTCAGCCCACAAAGTGCTAGTACTTAAGGAATTTTAGCATGATCATGAAATGTCTTGTGGTCCTTAAACTTCTTAAAACACTTTTTATTACAAAGTACTGACATGTGTTTAGTACAGTACAGTATAGGCACATTGCAATGCATTATGGGATTGATTCAAAACACCCTCTGCCCAAAAGTTAACCCCACCCCCACTATATAAAAACCAGAGCAAATTGTGCTCACAGAGCACAAACTTAACATATTTTGATTGCATCACATGATGCAACAAGAAATATTAGTCTTATTTACATACAGCAAAATGGAAAAGTAACCATTTCAAAATAACGACCTAAGAAATGCCTTATCGCTGTCATTAAAAATATAAAAGCACAGGATGTATCCAACTAAACATTGGTCTTCAGCTGATATCCACAGAAATCAAATGCAAGAAAAGAGTTTCATATGCACCCCCTTTTCCAAGATGGTTTCCATGTCATGGTTGTCACATCTCGGGTTGTCATGACTCTGGTTGGCAGCAATCTCATTCAGGTGACCACTGGCTCTCACAGGGAATTTGAGGCCTTGCCAAGCTGGTCACAAAAATTTAGAACTCTTGACTTTTGCCTTAAAGGAACTTATTGGCATGATCTATTGGCCCATATATAAGGAAATATCCCTAAATAAAATTGTACTAGATGGTTTTTCGTGGTCATTGGCATGTTCCCTGCCCAAAAATCCAGACTTATTCCGATCAATGGTACACAACGTACAGGCAATCATGGAAGCTGCCATATTTATTTCCTGTGCTGTATTTACAATGCTGCATGCACTACCGAGACAGAAGTCAGCAAAAATATATCATGTGACTTCTGCCAGAAGCCTCATCCTTGCAAACTTCAGTGAGCACACAAAGGATATGAGTGAAGGTCATGGCTTGGTGTGGCAGAATGATGGCATAAAAAAAAAAATAAACATAAATTATCTACTGCTATGAAAATTAAGCATGAAAATGGTGTTTTCATTGCAAGAATACTCCAATGACTATAAAAACCCTCTGGTACATTTTATATTTAGGGATACTTCATTTTATTACACCTCATGCATATTCATGAACATATTCATGCTATTTCACTGGCCGATTCTGATATTGGGAAATAGTTTGAACTGTTTTCCTACAACCTCGTCCCCAGAGTCACAGTGAGGTGTAATAAAACAAATACTACATGGTTTATAATCGGGGAAATAGGGCACACTATTTTCCATAGCTACAGGCCTATCACGGTCACCCCTCACCGTAGCCAGTACCTTGGAAAATATGGCCTTGTCCTACTCCCCCTCTAACCATGTGATATTTATATATGTGCGAAAGATTCATGCCAATAAATTCCTGGACTTTGGGTCAGAAGTAGCCCCAGATTAAATTTCAAATTAATATTCATGAAAAGCTGCAGTGTGACCTTGAAAATCAGAACTCATTTTGGCCTAAAACTAAGTCATTTCAAGTACGACTTGATTGCTTTTTCACAAAATCCCAAATCCAGTACAAACGCGATGTCAGACATCCCCTTAATCGGCCCGACTACAGAGGGCCATATTATGGCAAGGGAAGTCGACATGTTGTCAAAATTAGTGCTAACCTCTTGCAAAACTGCAAAAAAGAAAAGAAACGCCAATTCAAACCCATACAATCAGTACAAACTGCTGGTGCCAAGTCCAAGATTTCGATCAAGTCTAGTATTTGAGTGCGCCGTGTTTTACGCTGGCTGTATGCAGAGAATTTCACCGTAAGATGTGGAATGTTCATTGAGATTCGTACGTAAGTAGCTGTAAATAACTCGCGATTTTTCATATTTCCTTCACACTTACGAAGCCGGGAATTCAATTTTAGCAATCTACAAGCATCAAGGAACCTAGTCGACCCAAACATTATCGCTATATTGGTGGAATTGAATGCAGGAGAGGAGTAGATAGAACACCAAATCGACTCAAAAATATTGTGTGCTCTGTGCGGCGTGCAAGGGCGTTCATGATATTGTACAGGTATTTTGCATTGACAATTCGCCATTTTTGTAAACACATGAGTCATAATGTCAGCGGGAAATTCGAAAATTGGCCAACAATCTATCATCTGTAGTTGTATCCTTCATGTTCATGATAGAGGAGATCGAGATATACACAGAAATGTTCATGTTGAAGGGTCAGGACTTCCGAGAAGAAGGTAAAAAAATAATGAAAATATGAAAAATACAGATTATCAATGTAATTAGCTGTAATTATGCACAAAGCAGCTATCGATTTTCCCAAGGGTATTAATCATAACTCCCACTGGTCCAGGGAAAGTGTTGAAGAGACAAGTGGCAACATTTGAAAAATAGTACGCCCTCAAGATTTTTCAAAATTGATATTTTTGCATGGTTGTAAAGCTTTTATATACATTAGCCCTCACTTGAAATGAATAAGGCCAATCAGCATCCTTATGGGTAATCAGAACGATTTTATAATTAATGTCGCCTGCGACATTAATTCAGCAGGCGACGGAAATGGCGTTTAACACTAGAAAACGCACGCCGTATTCATGTTTCCCATGGTATGCACCCTGTTTGACAGGTCTGTGACCTTTATGGTTTTAATAATCAATAAGTACGAGTCTATGATATTCATGTAATATACACATTTGTTGATTAAAGTTATGGAAAACTTAAAAGTTAGCCTACAAACTACCTGGATGTCTTTCTACTATAAAAAAGGTGTATCGCTCACTGTGATAGCTAAGCATCTATCATTTTTACTTAGAAATGGGCACAGATTTGTCATTTTCCTGATTTATCAAGGTCAATTTCCTTTCCATTTTTTTCTGATCTCAAATAGCCAAATTTTAAATTTCAATTATTGAATACTGATAAAATCCTGAAAAGCCATTTTTTTAATATAGAAATCACTATGAGCTTGTAAAATCTCAATTCCCTTGGCACAGTTCAGTAGCTTTTATTCACCAATGTATTTAGAAAATACACCCCTGGTTTTGGGGTATGATATATGATACCCAGATCACACAAGGTCAGTTCATGTCAATGTATGTACAAGTACAACTGTGTCCTTGGTAGATGAGCTTATTGTAACTCATAGTGAATCCTCTTAGGATATGGTTGTATCAATTATGCAGTCTATCAATTCTGAGGTCCAATACCTTTTTAGGGTCTATAGACAATTTAACATATTTTTCTGGGCATAACTTTATATTATGTTATGGAAGTATTACAAGGAAGACCTTAATTTTAATGCATTTCAATACCTGAAGGTATAATTAAGCATATTAAAAGATTGTGTTAACTGAATTTTTATCTCAACATGCACAATGCACACCTTATCAAATTTTAAGATATTTCATTTCTGCCTGTAGTAGCTTTTTGTTTAAGTACAATAACCACCAGCACAGGTATATACCCAAGCCTGAAAAATTGCAGGAACAGGAAACCTGGTTCCCGGGAAATTTTGTTCATGTAAATAAATACATAAGAATTGAAGCGAAATTTTGCAAACTTGGAGGGAAATTTTGCAATCTTGTAGGGAAATTTTGATTGTGTTCCTGGGAATTGTGGCATTTTTTCCAGCCCTGTATTTACCTTTTTGTGAGGAATTACACCATACCTGCAAAACAGTTTTTGCAATGTTAAGACAGCATTAGCAGAGAATTGTTTGTTTTGGCAAAAAGATCTACAACAAAGAAACACGTCTTGAGGAAAGCACAGGCTAATAATCCTCTTAAAAAGGATTTACGGTGGGAGTAAGCTATTTTACCTGTCAGTAATGAAAGGAGACATGTCATAACTGACAAGAAGTTCCTTTTGATATGACTGGTCGATCCTACACTATGACGACCAATTTTTAATAGCTAGACTAAGCACAACCTCAAGAATCATCTGTGTTTGTTTCTCTTCAGAACTTGTGGGTTGCTGCAAAGGCTTGGGCATCAGCTATCCTACGACGACTGGAAAATGAAATTGAACCAATAAAAGAAAATAAGATTGTTCATTTATTTAATGCCAGTGTAATGTTATTGAAATTTGTTGGGAAACAGCAAGTATGTATCTTGAACCACAAGTGTTGCTCAGGTGACATTTGACCTCAGTGTGTGAACTTTGACTTCATTAACAAATGGAGGTTCTGAAGCTGCATCTATGACCCAAACTTGGTTGCAAGTGGACTTTAAACTTCCCCAAAAGTTAATCGAACATCCTATTTATAACTTGACCTCAGATGACCTTTGACCTTGTTATGTGACCTTTGATCTCATTGACATATGGAGGGTCTGAAGCTGTATCCATGCCCCAGGTCTGCAATTTCCCAAAAAGCTAACCAACCACCCCATTTACAACTTACTCAGATGACCCTTGATCCTGTTATGTGACCTTTGCCCTCATTAAGATATGGGTATTGTCATGTGGTATCCATGACCCATATTTGGAGGCAATTGGAATTTAACTTCCTACTCAGATGACACTTGAGAAATTAAAACCTTAACACACACACACACACACACACACACATACGCAGAATGGTGTCTCCTAAAGGTTGCATACCATCAAATAAATTGCCATTTATTTATGTACAAAGTGACCCTAAAAGTGTCATTCTGTTACTGACCTCATTAATATGCATATTTTGTAACCAAAAAAAGTAATTTACCAAAACAATGGAGCAAGTTTAAGGTAGAAGACAAAGTAATAGAATATAGATTTCCCAGTTTAAAGTAAAAGGTAGTGTGAGCTATCATTCTGTTCCCATGGAATTGCCCTTAATCAAATTCATACATATTTGTAATACAGTGCTACATAATTACCCGGTATGGCCGTTTAGTGACCTTGGTCAAATAGTGCCCTGATGGGGTAATTCAGCGACTTAACAGAATAATAAAGTGCAGAATTCTGCTCTTTATTCCATAAAGTCTGCCTCAATCATCAGGGTCACTAAATGGCCACACCCTATAATTACCTGCTGCATCTGCTGGTAGGTCTAGACTCTCCTGCACTTGTTATACTCCTAATACTCATATGGCTTGTTGGCCTGGGGCTTGGAGATTCTGATGGAAGGGATTCAACTGTTGTCCTTGCACTCTCAAACCTATTCCAACAAACAAATGGTTGTATCAGCAATATTTAACAAACATAAGACAATGAGTCATTCTTTATCAAAGTCCTACCTGTGTACATAAACAAATGACACCACACAGCTGTTTGACACCAAGCAAATTGTCTCAAAAAAAAAAAAAAAAAAAACTCATTAATATGCATATTTTGTAACCAAAAAAAGTAATTTACCAAAACAATGGAGCAAGTTTAAGGTAGAAGACAAAGTAATAGAATATAGATTTCCCAGTTTAAAGTAAAAGGTAGTGTGAGCTGTCATTCTGTTCCCATGGAATTGCCCTTAATCAAATTCATACATATTTGTAATACAGTGCTACATAATTACCCGGTATGGCCGTTTAGTGACCCTGGGTCACTAGTGACCCTGATGAATTCAGCAGACTTCAACAGAATAAAGTGCAGAATTCTGCTCTTTATTCCATAAAAGTCTGCTCAATTCATCAGGGTCACTAAATGGCCACACCCTATAATTACCTGCTGCATCTGCTGGTAGGTCTAGACTCTCCTGCACTTGTTATACTCCTAATACTCATATGGCTTGTTGGCCTGGGGCTTGGAGATTCTGATGGAAGGGATTCAACTGTTGTCCTTGCACTCTCAAACCTATTCCAACAAACAAATGGTTGTATCAGCAATATTTAACAAACATAAGACAATGAGTCATTCCTTATCAAAGTCCTACCTGTGTACATAAACAAATGACACCACACAGCTGTTTGACACCAAGCAAATTGTCTCTTTTATTTTTAGAAGAATTTTAAGCAGTGACAATACAATTTTGACAACTAACATAAGTAGGGTTATGCAAGAGCTATTACCTCTGTAAAAAATCAGAAAAATCAATTGCGGTAATCTTGCCATATAGGCCTACAAAGGTCATAGAACCCTATATATTGCCATTTCTTATAGAGAGACATGTTGAAATAGATTTTTAAGAAAAATCTTATTTGCCCGCAATCAAATTTTGTAAAATTTACACAGGATGGTATAAATATCCAATTATTTGTCGAAAGATATTTTTGGTTTTATTCTGGTTTTCTTATAATAAATGAGACTTTCAAACAGCGGTGCCGAGAACAAGACTATTAGCGATCAGGCCAAGGACCTTTAACAAACACAATATATCAACATTCATCTACCCAATAGATAATTTCATGGACAAGTATTTTTGTGAACATTACTTTGTGCAACATCAACATTAACCTTTGGACACTCTTGGGCTCTGATCTAGATACTACATCAGGCATTGAGTCATTCTCTATCAAAATCCTACCTGTGTACATAAATAACGGACACCAAAAATGATATGATTAAAATTTAATCTTTTTTTAGAGATGTCTATATCAGAATGACTGATGAGCTTTCGATACTCCTCTTGAAGTGTCACCTTCAAAGCAACTGATTAGACAAGACTGCATCTTATATACACACTAAGGTGACTTAAAACACACAAAGGTTGGCTGTGTAAGAACACACGGAATACACAATGCATCACTGTCTAGGACTCTACCATGATTTTGCACATGCAATCTAAAAAGACAGTTTTAGCTTATGGAAACTTCACACATCAGAAAAGTTCAACATGGACAAAGGATTGGCCATTCCTCCTGAATGGGACATATTATGAAAAGGATGCCTCTAGTGACTTTGGAACTGAGCAAGTGTGACCATATGTTAGCACATCAATAGACATTTGTTGATGACAGCTCTCCCTTAGTGTATTTAAAGCCACTATCAGCGATTTCTTCAAAATGTAAACAAATTGTGCCCCCTATTTTTCATCAAAGTACATTTTTCTCTTGTATTGGAAATGGTTGTAGTAACGACCCAATAAGTGGCTAAGCTTAACATGACGTATTTGTCAAGAAATGACAATTTTAACGCAATGTTTACGAATAAAAGTCGGGATCCGACTTTAAACAGCCGTAAATGCCATCTTCAAGACCGCTTTAAAATGCTTTAGTGTCTGTTTTTCACAAAGAACAGTAATTTAAGGTGTTGATATGACCTAACACTAGCAATTTAGAGAAAAATGGGCATTTTGAATATGGAAAAAAATGACTGATTGTGGCTTTAAGGTGCAGAATCTTGTCTAATAAGTTGCTCTGAAGATGACGTTCTTCAGTGCTGGATTAATGAAAGCTTAGCCATCCCATATGGACTTCTCTTGTGAAAAGATTAAATTATTCATATTTGCCGACCAAGAGTACTATACTCTTTGTCATAATTCCTTTTCTCTGTGTCAAGACTACGCCAGCATTGCCGCCAGAAAGAACCATGACAAAGCATAAAGGAAATGCATAGTCTGTGCATTACACGCAGCAACTCTAGCGCATGTATGAAGACGCCTATTTTGGAAAAGGAATTGTGAGGGTGACTAAGTATTTTCAAGACAATGACACTTTTGTCTTACCTGGCTGCTAAGTTAGCACCAAATTCTGCCAATCTTGCTCTACTGTCCTCAGCTGATTCTCAACTTGCCTTGCACTAATAACTGAAGGAGGATGAAAAGAAGGAAGAAGGAAATGAAAGGACAAGCAGAAAACCTAGTCTTCTTGTATATCAAATTCTGCCAACAACTTTTCAACCGATTACATTAATTACAACCATCTCAGTATATCAAAGAGTTTGCTAAAAAATACATCGGTCCTCGGACCGAATGTGTCGCCTGCCATCGCGGTTTGTAATGATAGGCCTCACACGAGAGCATGTGTGGTCCAGTGGATAAGCGCAGGACTCATGATCATTAGGTTGTGAGTTCGAGCCCCGACGTGGCCAACATGTTGTTGTCCCTGGGCAAGATACATTATCTTGCTTGTCTCACTTCACCCATCGTGTAAATGGGGAGCTGTTAGGGGTAGTCATGCTGTGTGCCGTTATAATTGGCTGCCGAATTTCAATATGTGAAAATATGACATGTAAAGCACTTTGAGACTTAATTGTATAAAGCGCTATATATAAATACTTGCATTTTTTTTATAATGACCTTTGACCTTGGCATGTGACCTTTGACTGCATCAACAAATGAGGGATCCAATGTTACACCTATGACTCAAGTTTGGTTCCAATTGAACTTCAACTTTTCAATTTAAGTCAATTTTTGCATTTTCAGCCCATCTTACAACTTGACCTCACATGACCTTTGACCTTGGTATGTGACCTTTGACCTTGGTATGTGACCTTTGACCTACTAAGCAAATGAGGGATCCCATGTTGCATCTATGACTCAAGTTTGGTTTCAATCCATCAAGTATGCAGATATTACAAGCAAATGTTAACATCGTTTCATATAAGATAGGCAACAACCAATGATATTGTGTGTTTGCTTACTAAACCCTGTGGTCTCACAACACAAGTTCTTCCAATTCCAAAGCTTAAATATTAATCCTATAAATAAAGGTTAGAGTTTTGACCAAGATGAAAGCACTAACATGTCCTTCCTGTATATTTTGTTACTATACAATATTCTACCACTATTGTCTGACCTAGCTCATTTATGTGAAGGTATTGGAAGACCAACAGAGGTGCTACATCAGCGGCAGCAGAACCAGGGGGCCATGCCCCCACCCCACTTTTCAAAATTGGTTGACATTGGCCTTATCATAGCTGCACAAGAAAACGATAGTAAAGTAGTGAAAATTCCTCAGATAAAGTGCCAAGTGGCCCCTCCACTCTAAAAATCTCAGTTAGGTACACACCAGAGGGTGTTTTGATCAATCCCACAATGCATTGCAATGTGACTTTACTGTACTGTACTTCTTCTTAGCGTATCCACAAGTCATTGTTAATGGCTTGTGGTGGTGTAAGGATTTATTCAACTGAGTAAGCTGATCCGGGCTGCGTGTATCCATGATACGGACGCTCCTAACTGTACTAAATACATGTCAGTCTTAGGGATAAAAAGAAGTTTACAAACCACAAGACATTTCATGATCATGTAATACAAAATTACCTTAGTACTAGCATCTTGTGGGTTAAAATGAGTGTAAAAGTCAAGGTTTTTAAGTGTTAAGAATAGGATTTTTTTGTGGGATCACATGACCGTATGGGAGTGAAATTTCCCAAAACCGGTGCATTGTGGGATTGACCCTCTGAGTACACACCAATGATTATTACAATTTTAACCCCTTGTTAATGGCGGATCCAGGATTTGAAAAATGTCAAAATTACCGGGGGGCTGAAAGGCTGTAACTGGTCCAAAATAGCTCAAAATGGGCTGATTTTGCAAGAATTTGCAGAATTACCGGGAGGCGTGCGCGCCCCCCTCCGCCCCCTCCCTGGATCCGCGCCTGTTTGGTGCTTACCCAAAAGTCTAAATGATGACAGAATTCTTATAGTTCCAATCATCTTCAATAATGAACTGGTCACAACTCACTTTTTCAAGTCACACTGTGTGGTTAGGGCTACAACTTGAATACAGTCATGACATTGATATGCAGTCAAATTACACTGTTTCTATGCTATTTCCTTACCACTAGCGGCTGACATAGGTCTCATGATAGGGGCTGACTTGGATGTGTTTCTCTTCACATTGGCTCCATCAAGAATCTCCAAAGATGGAATGACGGCTTGTAGTTCACTGTGATAACTGCTCAAACAAAACATTCAGATACCATGGGATAAGAGAAGATTTCAGTAGCTTCCCACAATGCATTGCTTTCAATGGAGGTTTCTGTACAGGTACTGATGTGAATCGTTAGTGATGAAATATGGCTAAATTGACAGTACTGATCACAAACTTGCATTTTAAGAGTGTTTCATCTCTAACGATTCACGTGACTACCTGTACAAAAACTTCCATTGGAAGCAATGCATTGTGGGAAGCTACTGATATCTTCTCTTCCATGGGATAGTTACACGATATCAACAATTTAATACTACGCTTATCCTTCAGCATCAATGTTCCATTTAAACATAATAATGGTAATACTCTTGGCAGGGTAAAAAATTGACGGAGTGGCCCTGGTTCGAGCCCCGCGAGAGTCAGGTCTTTTGGTCATACTCAAATAGTTTCAATAAGGTCGGAAATTGCATACTCGTATAAGTGCGATTATGGAATTTCTCCTCGCTCCCACCCATTGCGTAGAATGTGCAGGTGTATGCAATGGGTGTCCGGAGCCTCATGGTTCATAGAGTCATGTAAAGCTGTTGGTCCCATGTGTCAGAGGAGTCAATCCTGAACAAGGCAGCTACACCTGGTCTACCGTGGCAGCTACTGCACATTACATACTGGGTTAGTTGTGATGCAGTAGCTGCAACTAAACCAGGTATACAGTGATGTGTCTCTTCTACAGCACCTACCCTAATGGCTACCCTGTAGTTGCCCACAAGGTGGAGAGAAGGTGAATATTATGTGGAGAGTACCGGAGTAGACACACAGCTGCAAATGCAAATATATACCGAAAATATCTAAAAAACAAAATTGGCCATAAGAAATACTGTACACGTTGAGAGCCAGTATTACCATGTACCTACTCTGCAACGGTACAAAAAAAAAAAAAAAAAAAAATGATAGGGGCTGACTTGGATGTGTTTCTCTTCACATTGGCTCCATCAAGAATCTCCAAAGATGGAATGACGGCTTGTAGTTCACTGTGATAACTGCTCAAACAAAACATTCAGATACCATGGGATAGTTACACAATATCAACAATTTAATACTACGCTTATCCTTCAGCATCAATGTTCCATTTAAACAAAATAATGGTAATACTCTTGGCAGGGTAAAAAATTGACGGAGTGGCCCTGGTTCGAGCCCCGGGAGAGTCAGGTCTTTTGGTCATACTGAAATAGTTTCAATAAGGTCGGAAATTGCATACTCGTATAAGTGTGATTATGGAATTTCTCCTCGCTCCCACCCATTGCGTAGAATGTGCAGGTGTATGCAATGGGTGTCCGGAGCCTCATGGTTCATAGTCATGTAAAGCTGTTGGTCCCATGTGTCAGAGGAGTCAATCCTGAACAAGGCAGCTACACCTGGTCTACCGTGGCAGCTACTGCACATTACATACTGGGTTAGTTGTGATGCAGTAGCTGCAACAAACCAGTATATCAGTGATTTGTCTCCTTCTACAGCACTCCCAATGGCTACCCTGTATTTTGCCCACAATGTGGAGAGATGTGAATATTATGTGGAGATACCGGAGTAGACACACGGCTGCCAATGCAAATATATACCGAAAAAAAAAAAAAACACAAACCAAAAAAAACAAAAAAAAAAAAAAAAAACAACAATATTTTTTTTAACTTTACACAAAAAAAACAAAAAAAAACAAAAGAAAATATCTAAAAAACAAAATTGGCCATAAAAATACGTACACGTTGAGAGCCATATTTACCATGTACCTACTCTAGCGGCACGGTACAACGGCCAATTCTCTGGTAGTTTTACACACATCTCCCACCGAGTAGAACATGGATTACCTACCCCATAGCCGTACACTTGCCGGTCAGGATTCCTTGTATTTTTTGCCGCAGAGACGGAATAGTGTACACACAGCGGCTGTCTGTACTGTCGCGAAGTAGCTTTGTGGTTACACCGGCTCTCAGCGCGCGCGGTATTTCCTCATGGCCATTTTTGTTTTTTTTGATATTTTTGGCATATATTTGCTTTTTTATCAAAGTGCGGGAATATGGGGTTTTTGAGTGATGCCCGATTTGAATTCCATAACGATTTCCTCCAAACGTTCAAAAACGCTAAACTGAGCCCAAGTGTATAGTGCCCTCATTTCATGAAATTTTCACCACTCTCAAAATGGCGTCGTTGTTACGCGCGGGGTAGCTACGTGGTAGCTGCGGTCTACTCCGGGTACTTGTCTACCAACATCCACCTTCTCCTGCCACCGTATGGGCAACTACAGGGTAAGCCATTGGGGTAGGGTAAAGCAGAGTCGTCCCACACTTTGTATACCTAATAATTGGTTGTACTTTTGCCATCCCTATCTTGCAGCTACCGCCTCGCAATTTAGCCCAGTGTGTACTGTGGCAGTATCTGCCGTGGTGACATGGTGTAGCTGCTGTAATAGGCTACCATGAGTAAGAATCCGGCCGTGGATGCAGCAAAAATACACAGAATCCTGCTTGTGAGTGTACATCTAGTAGTAGGTATCCATGTAGTAGCTATATGTAGCTACTTCCATGAATTTAGCCATGTAACTGACACAGTGTAACTGACATATTGTATCCCTCATGCGATCCAAATTCTTAATTGATTGGCAATCAAGTGTATTTTGAAGGGGTGGGCCTGTATTCATGATTCTGCCGGAACCTATGATAAAAGCGAAACTAAATTTGAATTGAGTTTTCGCTCTGGTCATAGGTTTCTGCTGATCATGCAACAGTCACCCCTTCTTCCAAGAACTGATTACTATTATTATATACTACGGCCACTTGAAAACTCAAAATGACAATACATTACGCTCATTCACTGGGTACCACGTAACAGGGTCCCTGTGGTTGAGTGGTATTTCTCACGCCTCGATAGCGAGCGTGACCACGTTGGAGACTCCTGTATTTTTCATCTTATTTAATTTAGCTAACTCGAGTTTTCTGTGAGTCTTTATAATATCAAGTTATTTTATTTCAGTGTTGTATAATTGCTCAAAATTTATCTCATAAAAGACATAATTAACAAGGGATTTGATTGCAATTTCCCTATTCATTCTGTCTTACACACAGTACATTGTTGAAATGAACACACTATACATGTCTTACTTGTCTTTTCTCCATTTCCTCCCAGAATGGGTTTGGCCTATACAATCAATTGCAGAAAGACTCTCACACTTTGCTAGGGAACACTGAAATTAAGAATCATGAGATGACTTTCTTTCAATCAATGTATTATGACTGGGTAACAAGCACTAACTTTAATTATTGGTACACATAAAAAACATCAAAACTTAAAAAATTAAAAAAAGAATAAAGGTATGATTTGGGTTACCGGTACTCTCTTTATGTCGAATTGAAACCAAGGCGATACCATTATTTCTTTAGTGGAAGTACGAACAGGCCGGAGCCGAGTCTTCTACGCAAAAATAATGGTGTCTCCGTTTTCATTCTCTTAAAGATAGTACCGGTTTCCCAAAATCATACCTTTATTCTCAATTCTGTAAACCGCTTTAACATTTTTAAGTCTGAACTCAGAGATTTTTTTTTTGAAATATAAATTTTTTTGGTGTATTTATATTGAAAGTAGTCAATTAGAACTAAAGATAGTCACCAAAATGCCCAATCCAAAGTTGAGGATGTTTCGGATTTTTCGTTTGCATGTCAGTAAAACTTTATTTTAGTATCCATGGCCATACGGTACTGTGTAAAAACTAATTTCCGGATCCGGAAATTTATAACAAGTTTGGGGCGATTTTCTACGTGAAGGATTCGATTTGAGCTTACGCTATTTCACATAAGTGTTTAGTATATGGACAAATCATTATGTATATGCCAAAACACATTTTGTTTGAAAATTGAGGGCGCCCTCCTCGGGAAATCCTGAGTCAAGCCTTAGGTCATCTTTAACCAAATTTCCGCAATATGTTACAGCTTAAATACAACACGAAAGGACTACCACCAACCCAGTGACACAATCGAACACCCCTTGTTAAATGCGGTATGACTCAAGCGCTTCAGCCTAAATAATGGTCAAATACGCAGCACGCTAACCTGGGTTCAAATAGGCATCAGCCAATGAATTGCTTACATTTTCACAGCTGTTTAAGAATCCCGGGGGGCCACTTGTATTCCAAGGTGGATATCATGCTCGTGTATGGCCCGCACAAAAATTACCCTAAGCGCGTATTTCAATTGGCAGGAAAAACACCCTAAACACGTATTTCGGTTGATTTTGCTACCCTAAACAAGTACTCTGGGCTTGATTTTGCTACCCTTAACAAGTGTTTTGGTTTAATTTTAAAACCCTAAACAAGTAATTTGCATGACAGTTTAAAAAATACACCCTAAACAAGTATGTTGACATCATTTTGCTACCCTAAACGAGTACATTTATAATGTACCTTTAACCACTTTTGCAGGCTATAGGCTCTTATTGTAACTGGCCCTGATAACGGAAATGTTTACACATGATTTCATTGAAGTTTTTATTTCACTCTTTTAACTTAAGACACGGCAACGACAGAGAGAAAATAAGCTAAAATAAGGCTGAAAACGGTTAAAATCACTCGGGGAATCTACCATATGAAATCAGAACAAAACACACTATTTTCCAGCATTTCAATGTAATTGTTTACAAGTACTCAACATATTACACCCTAAACACTTATTTTTCGAGATGAAAAGCATACCCTTATTTTCAATTTTTGACGATTTTGATACCCTAAACAATGTACGCGCGTACATCGTCTGATCTCAAAAAACGACCCTAATTACGCGTTTTTGTACACGAGCATGATATCCACCTTGGAATACGAGTGGCCCCCCCGGGTTAAGAATGTAGTTTAAAATACACATACATCTAATCCAAATTCTAGTTCTAACCCTGAGGCACAAAAAAAATTTTTGTTTGCCGTAACCCGACCGACACTAAACAAAACCTGCCAATTTTTTATGCAAATTAGCACAAAATGTTAAAAAAATTCTGCCTACCGACCCATGATTTCATCAACAATTTTTTACCACCACAAAGACGAAAAAATATCAAAACAAGACAACAAAATAAAGTAAAATAAAAGATCTTTGCTATGTCATTGAAAAAGCTTTAAATTGTAGCATGAAGTATTCATTTTAGAGTACAACATTGTGAAGATCTAAAAAAAAATTCCAACTGACCAACAATCATATTTTTTCTCCATTATGGCAAACCAACAATTTTTTATGCCTAAACCTATTAAAACCATAACCACTAAATTTCATTTTGTACAAACAATAAATTCATACTCTGTGCAAAAAGGAAAAGCACAGACCCCATTCATGAGTAAATAACAAAACAATGACACCCACATAATCGCAAAATGCTGTTGTCAACAATGTAGCAAAACTCAGATAAAATCAGCCAGGGCAAAACAAAAAACAATTACTGATGAGATCAAGGATCTTCGACACATAATGACTTGCTCTACAAATTAATGCTACCTCTTACTATGTGAAGTATAACTACGGTGTACATCGACGCCAAAAAAAAAATTAAAAAAAATAAAAATCAAAAAAAAAAATAAAAAAACGAAAAAGTAAAAAAAAAATCTTTTTTTTAAAGTTGATGTTTTTTTTAACTTTGGATTTTTAATTTCTTTTTTTTCCATTGTGTTTTTTAGAATTTTTTTTTAGAATTTTTTTTTTTAGAAATTTTTTTTTTAGAAATTTTTTTTTTTTTTAGCATTTATTTTTTTTTTTTTTTTTTTAGAAATTTTATTTTTTTTTAGAAATTTTTTTTAGAATTTTATTTTTTTAGAATTTTTTAAAGAATTTTTATGACGCAGATTTTTTTTTATTCGTTGGAATTTTTTTTCACTTTGGATTTTTTTTTTTTTTTGAAGTGAAAATAAAATTTTCGCTATATAAATGGATGGGGATAAAATGCCGGGAACCAGCCACGGGAGGAGAGTTACTGGCCGGAGGAAGAGTCGTTGTTTTGTTCTCTTTTAATTGCGTCTTGCAGACATAAACTTTCGACATCATTAAACTACCCACACAAATTGGCGCGATTTCTGAATTTCTTGCAGACAGAATGGGGGGCTACCTGAAAGCAGAACAGAGAAACTACCACAGTCAATAGAAAACATGTATGCGCCCTGGAGCAACACTGCACAGACAAGAACCTTGCGGAAAGTGATGAAGCAGCATTCCACTGCGTAGCTGTAAGCCTTAAAATCTCTATGGTGGTGATGGATAATATTGAGATGCACTGTCTTGTTGGACACGATAAGACGAAATACACAAAATTAGACTAAAATGGATCATTTGCTGTTTGTTGGGATGGGCTTAGGAAACGGGGGCTTGACACCCCAATAATTTTGATTCGGCGGGGGGGTGGGGGGGTGGCTCGATACCCTTGACCCCCTAATAATTTTAAATTTTAACCAAAACATTCAAATTCCAAAGCTTCCCACTCCAGAACCTCCTTGTTCAATGTTCCGCCCTTCGCGGAGGCCAGCGGGGGCCCCAATCCTGAAAATTTTCCTACGCCAATGTTCAATCACAGAAAAAGTAAAGCTTTTTGGTAAGTCTGTTGGCCCACCAGTGACGGTCATGTCCCCTAACGCACTGAAAAAAGAAGAAACTGAGTATGAATGTTGTGTCGGTTGGTCGGTAAGGGTGGCGTGATCTGTGGCGCACTGCACAAGTATCATACACGGATCAATTTAAAAACCATGGGGTGCAAGAAGCCAATTTTTCGGGCCCATGCCCAGGACTAATGCTTAAAATTGTTATACCATATACGTCCGCCCTTTCTTTTTTTTTTAATATTAGAGAAAACCAGAATTCAATGGCTTGCCCAATTACTTTATTTTCACCGAAAAACAAAATCAAATATAGCACCTTTATTTCAAATTCACCGACGGGACACTTAAAAAATGGGGAATTAAATTTGGCTAATTAATATGTATCAACATCCAATTTGTCAATATAACCTACTAAAGCACTTAAATAATTGATACCAGATAATATAGCTGAACAATATATAGACCAAGCATTCTCATAGTACATCTTGATGTTAATATGAGATAATACGTATTTTATATGGGATTATATGGGCAGGTTGTAATCAACCAAAGATCTAGGAAGATGGCTGCATAATGCAGAGCAAGAGAGATTTTCACAAAGTCCCGGCGATATTGATAAGAGTAGTATACTATTTCATGGCCCTTCTACTGGGAAAATAATCTTATAAAGAAACCTTTTCTTGTGTATCGACTCCGTCCACCCAACGGTTTTCTACTAAATTCGGCCGTCCGGGGGGGGTGGGGTGGGGTGCAACCTGCCCCCCCACCCAACCCCCGATTTTTTCGCTAAATAAGGGACAAACCTCATCTTGTTGGTATATACTAGCTCACACCAGTCCTTTCTTCAAAAGTACAAACATATAAACATTTTTGGCCATTACACATAAAGTCTAGCAGGGGTGGAACCCCCCCCCACACACACACACACCCTTCCGACTTTGACGGAACCCCCCTAGTGGTACCTCCATCTTTTTCTCGCTAAAATGACCGCAAAGGATTGAAATTCACAATTAAAATAAAAAGCATAGAAAATATTATAGTTCTGTCAACCTTTTCAAATGGGGGGGGGGGGCAAGGAAGGGGCGCCCGATGCTGCATTTTCTGACGGGGGGAAAATTTTGGGGACTTTCCATAGACACTGTACGAAACGGTCAGTTTATTGGGGGCTGACGCAGGGTGAGGGGGCAACTGGGAAAGGGCTCTGAGATGGGGAGCACAGCACTCGCCCCTCCCTGCCACTGAACGTCCACTGTGATCCAAGGATACCACCCGTTCCCTGCGACAACCAACGGACTAAATGCAACGGGGTATAACAGGAGTAGGATCAACATTAACAAGTTGTGATTAATACCCGTCTAGAAAAGGAATTTCTTTTGGGGAAAAAATAGTTAGTAGTTGAGGGGGGGCGTAAGAAGTAAGAGGTAAAGATGTGAGGGGTGGTATCTATATTGAACCACTCGTTTAATCACAGACTATGAGAAATGAAGAAGTGAGCTTTTTCAGTATAAGCTAGGGAGTCAAATTGTGACGTCAAAGAAGCTTTCAAATAAGATAATGCCGCTTCCATTTTCATCGGCCCACTCCACACCAAACAGCAAAATGATCAAATTTTTGTGTGAACAGTCTAATCTGAGACGAATATTGCGCGAATTCAGTTAGGCGAACCACGCCATTGCGTATACATGCAATACGGCATAGCTGCGTATAGCCATTGCACCTGACACCGGACAGGCCCAGAGCCAGGTCATGTACAAGCAGGCGAACAAAAGCGAAAACGCTCAGTCTCCTCCGTGGCTGGTTTACGGATTTGTAATCCACAGCCCAGTTTTATATAGCGAAAATTTTATTCCCTCAAATCCAATTTTTTTCCACACACGCACGTACCAAGACGCCAAAAAAAAAGCAAGAGGGAAAAAAAAGGCGAAAACAAAAAAAAAAAAGGCGAAATTAAAAAAAAAAAAAAGGAGAAAAAACGCGGAAACAAAAGGGAAAAAACAAAGGGGGGGGGGAAAGCGTAAAAAAAAGCAAAAAAAATAAAAAGAAACAAAAAGGGCGAAATAAAAAATTCTAAAAAAAATCTGAAAACAAAAATTCGAAAAAATTTTATTTAATGTCATTTTTATTTTTTTTTTCATTTTTTCTTTATTTTTTTGTTGGCGTCGATGGTAAACCGTATTAACAATTAAATTGTGCCATAATTATATTTTTACCATTTGCACCTACTTGATCGGTTGCTGAATTCTGTTAATGAAGTAAAGCCACATGATACAGATTAAGGGTGAAGGCATACCTATAACTAGAATTTTGCGGTTCTCGGCTTTGCACTCGCTACAATTCAAAGAATAGAGCTGTGGGCCGTTCCATGACTTTGACCTTGGCATATGATGTTTTGGACCTTATCAACATATGAGGGATCCCATAGTGCACATATGACACAAGTTGGTTCTAATTGAACTTCAACTTTGTTCAATTGAGGTCAATTTAAAAACATACAATTTAAAAAAAAACTTAAAATTTTAGTGACCCACGATCCCCAAACAATACACAACACATCACTTCAGAGCATTTTGAGTCAACCCCAATGCACCAGTTTTGGAAAATTTCACATCAATAGGCTCATGTGAATGATCACAAAAAATCCTATTTTTAATACATAAAAACCCAGACTTTAACAATCATTTAGCCCCACAAAGCGTTAGTTTTTTTTTTTTTAGAATTAAGTAAAATAATAGATCTTTGGCTATGTCATTGAAAAAGCTTTAAATAGTAATGAAGTATTACAATGTTAAGAGTACAACATTGTGAAATCTCAAAAAAAAATTCCAACTGACCAACAATCATATTTTTTCTCCATTCATGCAAACAACAATTTTTTATGCCTAAACCTATTAAAACCATACCACTAAATTTCATGTTTTTACACACAATAAATTCATACTCTGTTGCAAAACAAGGAAAAGCACAGAACCATTCATTGAGGAAATAACAAACAAATGACAACCACTAATCGCAAAAATGCCTGTCAACAATGGTAGCAAAACTCAGATTTAAATCAGCCCAGTCAAAAACCCAAAACAATTACTGATGCATGATCAAGGGATCTTCTGACACATAATGACTTGCTCTCAAATAATTGCTTACCTTCTACTATGTGAAGTATTAATCAATTAAAATTGTGGCATAATTATATTTTTACCCTTTGCACCTACTTTGTACGTGTGCTGAATTCTGTTTTTAATGAAGTAAAACACATGATACATTAGTTGGAAGGGCATAATATAACTAGAATTTGGCGGTTTGCGGCTTTTTGCACTCGCTATACTTCCAAGAATAGTAGAAGCTGTTGGCCGTTTCCATACCTTGACCTGGCATATGATTTTTACCATATCAACATATGAGGATCCCATGGTGGCACATATGACACAAGTTTGGATACAATTGAACTTCAACACTTTTCAATTGAGGTCAATTTTAAAAACAATACATTATATTTTAAAAAAAACTTAAACATTTTAGTAGTGACCCACGCATCCCAACATACCACACCACCACTTCAGAGGGCATTTGAGTCAGTCCTCAATGCACCAGTTTTTGGAAAATTTCACCTCAATAGGGTCATTGATCACATAAAAATCCTATCTTAATACATAAAACCCAGACTTTAACCCTCATTTTAGCCACAGAGCGTTAGTACTTAAGAAGGTTTTTTTTTTGTGCATGTATATAATGCAATTCTTGTGGGTTCTTACTTTTTTAATCCCTAAATACGGACATATGTTTAGTAGAGTTACAGTATAGGCACATTTCGATGCATCAAGGGTTGATTCAAACACCCTCTGCATCCACACATACCCATGCACACCAGATTTGCTAAGTGGTCCTCTCCAGCTACAGCTGTCGTCCCACAATATGGTAAACTATAATTTAGGTAACCGTAATTAGAAGCACAATCTTACATGCCATAAACCAGGCTTTTATTGGTTTGAAACGACATCCAATATTGAAGCTGCCATTTTTAACTTCTAAATGGTGCCTTTTTATGCACATTGCTTTACAGTCACTAGTCATGCAACTTCAAATCGCTAGCCACTAGGAATGCAACTTCAAACTGTTAGTCTTGCCTGCTTTTACAACAACCTGGAATACCCACGCAATGCTTGGAAAATTACTGGTTGCCTGGTGGCACTCTGGTAGTACTAACGACTGGACTGAGTTTTTTATATTGTTATGCATAATACAATTTTCTGGAAAACATGATATATATTCGCTCTTTGCATGGTTTCGCCATTTGCAGGGAGATCCTTGAACTAACAGCAATATGAATGGGATCATTTACACAACAGTTCCATCAGATTCAATCCTACCTACACAAAGCAATGACCTTGCAATAGGTGAATACATTGTTATGTGACACCTTCATTTATATATTTTTACCCTCGAATGGCAGTTCGAGGCTCTACTTGCAAAGGGTGGGTGAAGGAATCACACCACTAAATAACTCCCCATAGACTTGTGTACAAAATGACCTCTCATCAAATGTCATTTTCTCAGCTATAAAGCGACTGGTTATTTCAAAACTGGATTTGTTGGGAAGATTAGGACCATACCTCTTCAACAAAAATGAAAAAAAATCATATGATGAAGGTCAATTTTTGAGTTACAGAGCATCAAAGATTTGCATATTTTCAACACGCCCAAACCTACTTTTAGGTAACCTAATTTTACTAGCAGTTAGAGTTGCAGTTTCCCAAAAGCCTCAGATATTATACAAAAATGGCACAGACAAAATTGTTACCACTCAAATGGTGTGTTACTAGTCCAAACATTATGATTAATTTCAAATTTCATTTAAAAACACAACTTATCAACATTTTATGACTCCTTATTTAGGGAAAGGGTCACATTTAAGATGCCAACACTGTTTTGGCTCTAACATCGTCTGCTACACCAAGTTTATCAAGTGGTGTGGTTCCTGAATGGTACAGTTCAACCACCTTCACCTTCCAATCCACTGGCACCTATTCTATCCTTTAAAATCACATACCAGAGTTGCCCATTTGCTGATTTTGTTGTGAGTCACATTGAGAACTTCAAGTGATATAAACTGGGTGGGGATTGAGTCCAAGTCTGCTATCGTGTTGTGAGATACGTCAAGTGTCTGAAGTGATCTGAAATGTTGCATTGACAGAGTAAAACAATGAATATATTTTTTTCTTTCCTGAAGTCTTATTTTTCTGTTAAATCAGTTATACCACAAATCTTAATAAACCCACTTGTTTTCCAAGACCTTAAAGGTGCAACGAGCGATTTCACATATCAGGTGTCCCGAAAAATATTGAAAATTCTGATTTTTGCATTGATGTACAGCTTTCCATCAAAAATACCCCACCTGAAAGGACTAAGCTGAGAAATATTTCTTTGGTACAAAAAATGTGAAATTTCTATTTTTGTATAGGAGCAAATACTAAATTCAGCCATGTTTTATATTGAAATATGAGGAAATAAAAAGCACCTTTTGTTTTCACTTTCAAGGCATTTCTGTAGCCAAATACAAGGTAAAAATTTATTGGGGGTCTAATCTATATGAAATAACTACAAATGACTCCAATTATATGGACAACTCAAAATCTCTTGTTGCACCTTTAAAAGGCCATGGCCTAATCACTATAGCCTCGTCCCCAGAACCCCAGATTTTACCAGAAGGGTCAAAATATTGTTATCAGTAGAAAGCTACTATTTTTTTTTAATTTACCCTGTGAATCTTGGAGGCTAAAGGATGTTTGGTTTGGAAATTATGAGCAAAAATGTGCTCTATAGTGGTCGTCCAATATTAATTTTATTATATACAGGGTGAGTCAAAAAAAACTTGACCCTGATTGTGTCTGCCATTTTGATTTTTTATGTAACATATCTAACATATTTGGTATCATCTGAAAGCTGGGTTCATTATCTTTAATTTACTGCAAAGATCATTCACATCGGTTAGGTATAGACCGAGCTTCAGTCGTTTGAATCAAGTATTCGGTTTTCTGCTCTGTCCACGGATTCACTTTGAAATGCCAGCGTTCAGCGAAGGAAATCAGTGTCTAGAAGAAAATCAGGCGATTTATTCACTGCATATTCTTGATTCGAAAAACTGTAGCTCGGCCTATACTTAACCGATTGGAAAGATCTTTGCAGCAAATTAAAGATAATGAAATAAGCTTTCCGCAGATACCACATATGTTAGATATATATTATTTAAAAATTCAAAATGGCGGACACAATCAGGGTCAAGTTTTTTTTTGACTCACCCTGTAGTACTCTATGGGGCTTACAAAATCATGTTTCTAGCTCTCACATCAAAGATGGATTGAAATATCAGCACAAAACTTTACAGATGGGGTTTTGGGTAGCCTTGTTCAAGGCTGTCTGCTAAGAACCGACCAACTTGCTATTTTTTTTATTGACATTCTATGCTTCAATGATTGAACATGTGTTGCAGTTTGAAATCAGTGCTTTAGCATTGAAGGGGCTACCCTGTCTAGAGAAAAAATCAATAAAAATAAATTGTTATACTCCTTGGTGGTCTGTTGTGCACACTGGATCTTGGAGCCTGCTAGTCTGGGTATAAAGCCACAAATACCTATTATGGTCAGGTGCAGTGGCTCTGCCTGAGTGGAATTTATTGAACTTGCTATTGGAAGACTGCAAGCATGGAACATAGGCCAGGTGGAATTAGAGCCATTAAATTAGGTGCTTGATAAAATGAATTTTTGCCATGGTATTGCTCTTTCTTTAGTTTTAGGGAGAGGGGAAATGCTCCACTCCTCGCATGATTTCTGCCTGATATGATCTGTGACATTATTTGTATCAGACGTGTGAACCAGCGAATGAAGTTGGTAGAGTGCCTTGAACAAGGCTAGGTTTTGGGGTAATGGCCATTCTATCAAGATGAAACTTTATGTACCATACTTAAATTGGGCCATCCCCATTTACTTTTTAACTTGTTTGGTTTACTAAATTCTAGTAAAATTGCATTATTACTAGGAGCAAAAAGAGTTTGAAATGTTGCTTCAATTGTTTCTATTGTTTTAAGGACATTGTCCCTGTTTAATGTGAGATTTGGTGTGCTTATAGGGAAACAAAATCATACTAAATTTTATTTTTTTCATGATTTGGTGAAAATCATGTCAGATTATTTTACAGTAGATTACAGTAAAAGCTGAAAAAAGTAACTTACTTTAATTTCCCAATAGCCTTTAAGCAGGATGCAGTGAGAAGATTATGTGACACAGTCAATACCTGTTGGGAGAGAGGATAGCAGTTAATGACTGTGCAGCTATTGAACTCAACTCATGTGCTTTCTGAAGACAATGACATTTAATTGTTTTGGGTCAAAGTCATACCACTATCTTTTCAGGTTTCCTAAAAATCTCATCTCTCAATGTCCAAGTCTTTCTACAGATATTTTGGTCAAATTCCCTATGTTTTAGTCAAAGGGAATAATGGTTGGTGGCACCCTAACCACAAGGCCACACTTTCTGTGGGGGAGCGTGGCCTATACTCTGTAAACCTAGAAGTACAAAGTAAATTAATTGATGCGCTGCGCAGCATTATCGCGCCTTACTACCAAACACGCTTAGGCACAGTCTAAATCCATGAAATCGCGCGCGATTTAAGACACAGCGCATGATGTACGAACAAAACAAATCTCTTACACTGCATACACAAAATACTGGTCGTATAAATCGACATACCAGGCACTCCTTGTGAGACTGAGGTTATGGAGTATAGTGGTTAGGGTGCTTGCCTGTGGCACAAATTTCCCAAATTTCAAAGGTTTGAATCCTGATGGGGACACTTGCTGGGATTTATCTGGGTCTCAATTCTGGATTGGATCTGTATACCAGCTACTGATTAATAACAATACCATGTCTCTCCTCCATGGTTCACTTGGAATTGGGCAAATGAATCATGAAGGCATTCCATCCCTCAGAGGGGATGTTATAGACGTTGGTACCATGAACAACTGAACATGTACATCGCAGCCAGTTTCGAAGAAGAATAGGGTGAAAACCCGTTCCCAATCTGCCTCAGTCTCAAAAAGCGGGCAATGTTAGGAGCATCCGTATCAGGAAACATGCCATTACCAATGACTTGTGGATATGATACAAGAAAAGTCAAATTCTTTAAGATATTTTAATTTGTTGATCAGTTGATATCTGATTTGTCTTGAAGATGACAATTTATGTAAAACGATGCTCCAAAATGACATTTTTGGACTTTGGAGGTTGTTTGTGGACAAAGAGCAATCAGTATTTTGAGCCGGGGAGGGAATTTTTCCCTAGTGGTCTCCTTGCAATATTATAATTTGCTATAACTTCCTTTATATAATAGCTATTCCAATCAAACTTGGTCATTATTTAGCCTATCACAAAGGTGATGCTACCTATGTCATTCACTGGGAAAGGGGTGGGAGGGGGAAGGGGTGTTAGGGGGAAGGGATGCTTCCCTGGGAAATTTGTTGAGGAAACTTGTTGTGATTTCTTTTCTATAATTACTAGCCCAAACAAACTGGGGGTCTCAAAAAGATCTCCAGTTTCCTGTGCAAAGCAATGTATTTTCTAAAGAAATAAGACAAACACAATAATCTCAAATGTTGATCTTAAAAGAAACCTTGTGCCTCAAACAGGCATCAATTTAACTAAAATAGCAAGAAATTAACAAAAGCTTGATGGAAAAAAAAAATGAACTTTTACCAGTACAGTCAGGCTAATTAAGATTGGAGATCCCCAAATTTAATTATGAAATTGTTATAACAAATACAAGGCATTTAGATCACTAAACCACTTTTGAGGAAGTTTAAATCCAATCATAACAGAATCTCAACACTGAGAAAAGCTCAGGGCATGGGTTTTAAAGTAATATGAGAGAGCATAGCCCACTGGTTAGGGTATTAGCTTTTGGTGCTGGAGGTCCCTGGTTTTAATTCCCGCAGGACCACTGGTAGGGATCTAACTGGGTACTAAATTCTGAATTGAATCTGCATAAGAGCTATTGATTAAAATTGGAATTTCCTCTCCTCGTGGTTCAATTGGACTTGGGCAAATGAACCATGGTAATACCCCATCCTTCAGAGGGGATATTAAGCCCTCGGTCCCATGTACAGAGAGTCATACCTGTGCATGCTCAACACAGTTTCAAAAAGAGTAGGGTTGATTCTAGTAGTAGTAGTAAAACCAAAGTTTTAAATCCGGTTCTGTCCCGGTAAATGGATCCCAATGGAAATAAGCTTCCTGTAGAGGCTTCTTGGGTTATCCAGCCAGGACATTATCCGAATAAATAAAATAAAGATAAAAAAAATGTGTTATTATCAAGCAGAAACCCTGCTTTTTTATTTTCCCTTAGAATTGTTAGAAATTTTAACTTACTGTCAGGTGGGGTAAACTTTTAAGACCAGCAAGATCAGTTATTTTGTTGTAGGACACATCAACTTCTTGAAGCTAAAAAAGAATGACAAGACGTTAAATGAGCACATAACCACGGGAACATAGTACGGCATACAGTGTTACTCAATTCTTAAAATAAAATCAGTTAGGTGCTAGAAAAATACCAGCTTAGGATGCAATACAATAACAGTTAAGGATGTGGAAAAAAGAGGAAGGGTAGAAGGAAAAAGTCAACATTTGTCTTTGACAGTTTGAATTTTGGCATGTCAAATATTAAATGCAATACCTTTTTTGACAATTTAGAAGTTCATCATATAATCTGCATGAATTTGACAAAAATAAAACAGTTCAAGGGACTGTAACTGCATTATAAATGTCACTTGCCATTATTGGTGAAGCCATTTAGTGACCCTGATCCTGATGAATTCAGCAGTACACATGCACTTTATTCTGTACAGACTGGAATCACAGGGTCACTAAGTTGGCCACCATGCATTAAAGGCAGTGGCATAAACAAACCAAGTGTTCACCTTTTACATCGACTGAGATCTGTAATTGATGTCAAGGTGGTTGTGTGTTGCATGGAGTTCTTCCAAGGATGACAAAACAAGTGAGAGGCTGAAATAAAAACGCATCCGGAATGTTAGTCAAAACAGTATGTGTTTTATAAATCATATACCCTGAGGCCTGATCTCCGTTCCCACTGTGACTGAAAAAACATATGCTTTGCACTTCTCAGAAGGAAAATGCCCCAAAATACAAATTAACACCCTAAAAAGAAAGGGCCGTCCTTCCAGTACCCCGGTCACACCCTGTCGGCCATGTCCTCCCTAGCTCCGTTTTGGCCCAAGCCCACACGGACGACAAAATAATTAGTTGTGGGGTAGGGACGGAGTGGAAGCAATTGGAAAAGGAAATCAGGCCTCAGTATATGATTTATAAAAACATACCTGTTTTTGACTAAATCATTACACTGAGGCTGATTTCCTTTAAACCAATGTTGACTGAAACATATGCCAACCTTCGTTGAAGACATTCAAATAAACACCAGACTTAGCTCCTACTAGTCGAGGTGAACATAAGAGTTTCAGAGCGGGCTCAACGGATGAGCCAAAGGATGGAACAGCGAATCAAAACATAAAGACACATATGATGGACATCCAGGATGCAAATCATAAAAGTTGAAACACATAAGATGCTCACCTAACATACGGAATACTCCGGGCGAGGTCATGGTCGGCAACTTAGGTTATGTGGAATGTTTTGGTAATTTCTTTGGCAGAAAGGCTTCTGCAACGTTTTCTTGTGGCGTTTTTACGTTTTTTATGTAGACCGACGAAAACGTGGTGGGAGCCCTCCACGACATTGTGGCAAATTCGGCGATTGAGATCCCGCGGTGGTAGGCCCAAGAGGAAGCGATATCGAAACAGAAGGAGCCCGGGGCCGTGAGGGACCCCGCCACCGCACCGGAACCAGTAATGACCGCGGAAATCCATTCTGCTAGCGTCACCTTTGAACGCGGGACCATGGGGTTGGGCAGCGTGGCGTGAGAAACAACCCGGCGTTCGAGCCCCAGAGCGAAGCGTTTGGCACTTATAGTACTCCAGGGCCGAACACGGGACACCACAGGCGATCCTCCGCACGCGAAGTTGGCGATCGGGTAGGAGATGGTCGCGGTATAAAGGATGAGGTCTCCGTTTGGCAGAAAGTCTGGCCATGAGAAAAGTTAACCCTTTCCGGGAGAACTTGTTGATGCCGAGATTGAGGACTGTTTTAATCTCGAGATCGTCTCCCGGAGGCAATGTGCTGACCAGGAAGGTCGTTCTTTTGAGAGTGACATTCGCTTAGCGAGGCTTACCATAGGTTCGAACGGAGGCCTAGTCAAGTAGTCTAAGACGGTATTAAGGTCCCAGGGAGGGACAGTCTTCCTGTCGGAGGTTGAGTGTTGTACATCCCCTCCAAAAGGAGACGGATTGTCCCGTCATCGTTGATGGTAGACCCGTTCTCAAACCCTCTGTGGATAGCAAGGAACGGCCTTATAATTTCTAACGGTACTGGTTTCAAGGCCGTATTATCGAGGCGTTCGGTGAGGAAGTCAGCAATCTCGGCCCAGTTAGCTCGAGTCGGAAGAGACTTCTAGCGCTCCCACCACCGACAGTAGGGTCCAGACGCTTAATGTAAGAATCATGTGGATATCCTTTTCCGGCGGATATCGCGAGGCAGCCTTGCGAAAAGCGCTATCTCGCATCGTTGCATGATAATGGCCACGCAGTCAACGCCGAGTTCTATCGATAGAATGGCGTCCCAGAAGTCCGGAATGAATTAGATCGGACGGATTGGTAGTCGTTGTGGCGGAGCACAAGACGATCTACCATTGCTGAACCAAAGGTTGTTCGGCCAAAAGGGAGCAATGCGGACGACCCGGCATTCCTCCCGCCAGATTTCGGACACCACGCGGTGAGAATCGAATTGAGGGCAGGGGGAAAAATTTTTGGGGGGGGGTATGCCGTGTACCCCGACCCAGTTATCGCCAGAGCGTTCGACTGCGAACCGCCCGGGTCGTGAGTCCGGGCAGCAGTACAGAGGAGTGTGGATCAGTGAGAAGCAAAAAGGTCGATCTGCGGAGTTTCGAATATCTCGAAAGATCGCCCAGCAAGCTACTTGACGGTTCTATCCATTCCGAGGCCGTCGCCCTGCCGCGTGACAAATCGGGCGGCGAGGGAGTTGACGGCGCCCGGAATGGGGACCGCGGACAAAGTGATGGCCTGTCCCGACACCACGTGTCTACGCATGGCATCGAGAAACAGGGTACGGGACGAGTCCCGCCCCTGCTGTTGATAGGCCACCATTGTGAATGGTCCGTATGGACAGGGACACTGGTGTTGGTACCAGGATCGAAGTGAGCGAGATGTCCTTCTCGAATGCCCACATATTCGAGACGATTGGACATGGATGAGGTGCTCGGTCTGGGGACACGTCCCCGAGACACTCAGCTCTAGGGTAAATCCCCCCAACCCGGCTTCGACGCATCCATAGTGATTAGTGTCGACATGGGACGCGCGGGGAAAGCAATACCGGAGGGCAGGTGGGGGCGAGATGACCACCATGTCAGGTGCTCCCGGATACCGGAGTTGACGGGGCTCAGACGGGAGTCTGGGTGCGGATCGGCCTGTAATGGTGCGAGTGCAGTTAAGCAAACCTAATTTGTAGGCGACAGACGGGGACAAGATCGACGCAGACTGGCTAGCAGCCGAGGAGGGCATAGCCAAAGTCTCGAGGGGGGGACTGATTGAGTTTGGCATGGAGGTCGCGGTTCGAATGACCACCTCCACCCGCTCGGCCGCCGGTTCTTGCAATGCCGGGAAGCAGTTCCAGCCGTGCAACCCAGATACCTCAGGTCTTGGGAGGGGGTCCAGCTTGGACTTCTCGAAATTTACGATTTTTCAAACGCAGCCTCTGCACGACAGGGATTGTTCGCGGACCACATTCGGACGTCGTCAAAGGCGACGGGTTATCGATTAGCCAGTCGTCGGTGGTCATGCAGAGGTGACCCCCTGCCCTGATGAGGAAGGCGCCCACTTCCCGGGGTCACGATCGTGAAGATCCTGGGAGAGGTGGAAAGCCCGAAGGGGAGGCACGTCCACACGTACGACTGGCCCTCGATTTGAAATCTGAGCCAGCGACGGTGGATTTGTGTGGACTGGACAGGTGTGGTAGGCGTCTTTCAGGTCCAGAGAAGATGCCCGTCCTTCAAGGACCAGCGCAGGAAGACGGAGGTTTTCCATCTGAACTTGGCTTGATAAAACTTGTTCAGCGGCTCAGGTTCAGGTGGGATGCCAGTCTCTGTCTTCGTGGGTGTCTAGAGGAAGGGCGACCAGAAACCCCTGCGTGAAGGGGGGGGGTCGACCGCGGAGACAGAGCTTTCGCAAGAGCGGTGAGACCTCCGCGAGAAAGAGAAGAGAAGAACTTGTCCTTCGGCGGCCCAGGAGCGGGGTAGGTCCGGCCGGGAAGTCGGAGGGGGGACCGCGGTAAATTCGATTTGGTACCCCCATTTCACCACACTCAGCACCCAGGGTGCGGGAGAGATGGCTGGCCCTTCCACGCACGAAAAGAGATAAGCGGCAGCCCGGGGGCCGCCCACCGGAGGTGGGGGGACTCCCTCCGAAGGAGAGACTCCGCGCCGCCATGCCCTCAGGATTTAGACCTTTCCCCTTCCCAGGGGCCTTGCTTTTGGGAGGGGGACGAGGGCTTCGGCTGGCCCCGGGTTCTGAGAAGAAGCGGCGGTTTTTTTGCAGCGGGGTTCTTGGGTGGCTGAGCCGGTGCCAGCTTCGCCTGCTTGGCGGAACTGCTGGAAGAAGAAGAGCTGAGACGAGCGAACGCGCGATGTCTTTTCTGGAACCCCGAAGACCTCGCGAGGAGATCTTCGACGGGCCCTTGAGCACCTGCTCGGACTCGACACGTTCCCGCTGAAGCAAGCAAGGAGTCCCGAAATGTCCACCGAAGAGAATTCCCGGGTTCTGGGCTGGTCTTCGAGACCTCCGAAGCGGAAGTTCGGAGTAAGGGTACGAATCCGAGAAGCAGCGTTTCGGCAGGGGAGGAAGCTCAAGGCGACAGCCAAGGCATTTGAAACATATGTCTGCTGGTCACCAGCGAAGCCCGGCCGTAAGGATCAGACGTCTCCGGATGAAGCAACTCCATCCCGCCCAACGAGGACTGAGTCTTGGGCGGAGTACCCATGGAGAAAGACCCGAGCCGCGTACCGGTAGACACTACCAGGTCTAGCTGCCGCAACTGATCATCCCAGAACGGGGAGTAGCAAGGTGGGGACGCCGACGCCGACGGGTATCTTGGCGCCAAGTCGGGGTCCATGACTGGAGTCCGCAAGAAGGAGGTAAAATACTTCCCTGTGAAGTCCGGAGGGACTTGGTGAAAGACTTCGCCGAAAATCCCGCGGTGTCTCTACGGCACTTTCACCGGACCGCTTCCACAGTAGACTCACGTCTGATGGAACGGGTCAAAGCTGTACCGTGTTGGGTGGAGAAGAGAAGTAACGAGAAGCCGAGATCCAGTTGTCCCACTTCCGCACCCTGCCCCGGCGCGCCGCCCGGGCCCCGAGCTTGTTGGCAGCCCTGCGGAGCACGGCAGGAGTGCAGGCGGGGAAGAGTGTCCACTCATCCCGCTCCGGAGAGGGACTGATTGCCGCGCCGGGTAGAGGATCAACCCGAAGGGTGAGAGCCTCGAGCCGGGAGGGTATCCTCACTGGCGCGCTTCCGAAACGTCAGAAGTCTGCGGCGGGTAAGTAGGTAAGATTCTTGAGAGGCGGCACAAGCGAGTGACGCAGGATGTTCTTTTTTTTTTTAGGGAAGGGGCAGTGAAGCCACCTGGGCGGCAAACACCAAGACCTCCCGCGGGGACTAGGCCCACTGGCGCTGACTGGCCAGCCGGGGCCCGTAAGCCCGGCTGAACCCGGCCGGACCCCGACGGGGGTATTGGCCGAGAAGGCGTGGGGAGTACCAGGTACGCTAGCCGATGGGTAGTGGACGGGTACACCGCCGTGCCCAGGGCCCGGGACCAGGTGTACCACACGACCAGAATGCACACCCCCATGAGGGTACAATTGCTGCAGCAGCGAGGCGATAACAAAGCTCGATAGCGGCGTAGTCACCACCCCGACAGCACCAGGTACCAAAGGGCGAGCAAGCCGGACGGTTAAGGCGCGGTGATGACATAAGCACGGTGGGGCCCCCGCAAGCGGGAGCCCCCGGTTGAAAAAAACCCTTCCGGAAGGTCCTACCCCAGCAGTCCTGCCCGACTGGGGTGGGTAGGCAACGTAGGGGGGCGCAGCGTAACCCATGAAGGTCTGCTGCGGCGGGTACAAAGCCCCCGCGGGAGCACGCCGGTGGGCTGTCGCAGGAGCTTGGCGGGCCGGGTGGGTCACCTGTGCCCCGAACAAAGGCGGACTCCCCCATAATGACTGGTACGGGGTACCCGCACTGTCACCCGTGAAGGTGTACCCGATGAGAGGCCAAGCTGACGAGGCCGCTGGGGCGCGTCAAGGGGGCCACCCATTGGCAGAGCACCACACTAAGCCCAACGGGGGCCCGGCACGGTATGCAGTACTAGCGGGGGTGGCATTGCAGGACGAGGCACGGCTAGTCATGCGATGCGTGGTGAGCGTGGATGGCACCTGCGGTAGCCCGTGAAGGGACACGTAGCGGCAACTCGGGTCTACCGAAGCAGGAAACGTGGTGATAGCTACGTAGTCGCGGTCGGGAGCGCCCGAAGACCCCAAAAAACGGGACACACAAACTAAGGGCGGGCACTAGCGAGCGGACGACCCAGTCCCGGGGTTCACCACCCCACTCAACCACACACCGGAATGCTTCACCGCCGCCCGCAACCCTTTGGGTATTGGCAGGGGTAACTGGCTAGCCTGGCACGGTAAAGCCCCAAGAACTAAACCAGGCGAGCCAGCGGCCCGGTAGCGAGGTAGACGCGCGGAACTCCCGCGGAGACTGCACGAGAAACACGTCTGCAAAGCAGACGAAGCTGCTCCTACCCCTTCGGGAGCTACCAGGCAGCGGAGAGGGCCCGGGAAGATCCCCGGGACCGGAGCCCGAGTACCACCCCCCTTTCCCCTCAGGAAACGGAAGAGTACCCGTGTCAATGGCTGCCCAATGAGCGTCGGATAATCCAATGCAGAAAGAAAGCCTGGTCGGGTGCGGGAGCATTGCCTGATGGTTAACGCAAAGAGGAAGGGATCGAAAAAGATTGGCATGGAGGCGGGACCGGGAACCAGTGCGAATTACGCGACGGACATAGTGGGTGGGGTGAGCAAGAGAAGATACAGTAGCTTCCACAATGAATTGCTTCCCTTGGAGTTTGTACGGTTGCCATGTGATCGTTAGAGAGAGATGAAACGCTCTTAACATGCAAGTTTGTGATAAGTACTGTCATTTAGCCAGTTTCATCACTAACGCCCCACATCAGTACCTGTAAAAAACCCCTACCTTTGAAGCAATGCATTGGGGAACGCTATTGAATCTTCTCTGGGTGCCGCGAGACAGATGGATTACCGGTGTCCAGAAACAGATACGAAAAAAATTAAAAGCAGTGCCGTGGAGACTCCCGGACAGTAAACGAACAGGGACTAAGAAACCGTCTCGGTAAATGAGTCATAAACGGTAAGAAATTTTTCTAAGTCAGTTTCAACTCATTTTATTAAATAACAAAAAGAATATAAAAACAATGATACACCTCACAATATTAGAACTGTGTTAGTGATAGCAGAAACCACCAAGAACAGAACAGGCTCACAACAAAGTAAGGCATCCAAAGCACACAAACACGTGCGGCAATGGTTGCCCTTGTTTACCTTTTTTCCCGCACAAAATATCACAAGACCGCATGGCGGTAAAAAAGGATACACACAAGAAGCTCTCCGACGGAGGTATAAATCCACGTTAATTTTGCCATCCAAGAGTGCTTATTCCTTAGTATAATAATCCTTATATATCCAAGGTAGTGTGGTAGTAGTATTAGGAGTATTCCGCAAGAGAAGACAGTCTTTATATCTATATAAATCTCAAGTTTGGCTAGTAGTAAATAGAGCCGCGATCGGGACACGTCCGTCTAGCTAGCTGGCCAAAACGGAACTGAGGAGGAGCAATGGTCGACAGGGTGTGACCTGGGGTCACTGGAAGGGACGGTCCATTTCTTTTTAGGGGTGTTATTTGTATTTTGGGGCATTTCACTTCTCAAGAAGGAAAATGCATATGTTTCAGTCAACATTGGTTTAAAGGAAATCAGCTCAGTGTAATGATTTATTACCATATTAACTCCATTACATGCCCCTGGGGCGATACATTTTCCAACATAGGGGTGACTGTTAAATCAAAAATTCTCAACTTATAAAAAAATTATACTAAATTTTCAAAGTACCTGAAATTTTAACTACTTAGTTCTCCAGGTAGACAAGGATGACTTTTATTAATCCTCCCTGAAGCTGGCCAGTGCACACAAGCATAAAAAAAATCCTTGCTGGATTTGAACCAGCAACCTCAGTATTACTGGCATGGTGCTCTTACCAATTAAGCTAACAAGCCAATGTTGATAGAGGAGTGATAGATTAATCTGTAAGTAATTAAGTCTGAGAGATGTCCATCACTTTCCTAGTGGATAGCATCAGATATATATAATCCACATGATATGAAATCAGGCCCGTACGCAGGGGGGTGCGGTCGCACCCCCCAAAATTCCACAGAAGGGGAAAAAGGTCCACTTTTTGCTGAATTTTTGGATAAAAAGGACCCAAAATATTGCGAAATTTTGACACAAAAGTCCACTTTTTGGTGATAAAATGTTCAAAAATTCCAAAAAAGGACCATTTTAGGTGGGTTAGGTCCACTTTTACCAAAAAAGATCCACTCTTTTGAAAAAAAGTCCACTTTTTTGAAGTCCCGCACCCCCCAAAATAAATCCTGTGTACGGCCCTGTATGAAATTTTAACTATTTAGTTCTCCAGGTAGACAAGAATACAAACTGAAATCACTTATCAAATAAATTCATACAAATTATTGGAGTAGTAGCATTTAAAAAAACATTACCTCCCAAAATGTTTATTGCAACAATCACTACTGGAAAATTACAACAAGGGCATGCTTTACTACTCAAAATAACATGTTCTACAGTATTTTATTCTACAGTATTTTAAAGTAATGTCGAGGCCACTTAGAGTTTAAAAAATAGTTTTACATCACAAGTTTTTTTTGCAAAATGAGATGAGAAGGATGTTTTTATTTTTCATATGTTATTTTTTGTGACACAAAATTGGCATTGCAAGAAGTTAAATCCATTTTGGGGAAGAGCATTTTTTTTTATTTTATTTTTTGGAGGAATAGAGTTTACCCAGGTATCACCAAAACCTCTTGAAAGGGATTCACGTTCGATTCAATAATATTGTTTATCAACATAAATGATTTATTGAAGCACTTGTTTCTAAAATTTATCTGTAAATTGAACATTTTTGTCTAAAATATGGACTGAGGCCAAAAATTTAGGAGGGTACATGAAACTAGAAAAAAAAAACTGGCCTAAATAAAGATGTGTTTTGCAAGTTTCATTGAGCATGTGATATTCAGCGCTGCAGTCATACATACAGTCACGTTATCTAGTCTGTTGCTACTGATATCTAGGTATGTCAGCTGTCCACAGGGAGCCATTTCTCTTGACTCTATCTTGCTGATTCTGTTGCTATCCAACCTCAGCACCGATAGCTTCCTCAAACATGACAAGCCTTTGCCTAGAAAGAAAAGTAGGGAGATCATAAGAGAAGGTCAGTTTTATCAAAATATATCCTAGATATAGAGTGTGTATTTGGTATAATGGGTTAACATTTGGGTCAACAATTAAAATGGAGTGTTTGAATCAATTGATATTTTATTATGTTTATTTTGTGATCCTGTAAAACTAGATGCAAAACAGAATCTCTGCATCTCTGAATTTCACTTCAATTGTCAGTTGCCTGAATTAGATCATTCAATGAGTCAAGAGCTCTTGAGGATTTTGCCTGTCCAATCAGGCTAGACTGGTAGATTTAAGACCACAGTGTCTTCCAGGCGCTCCAACTATACTACTACCAGATCTTGACACCCTCTTCTCACAACAGGAACCACATGTGGCATGCAGGGACAAGGGCTAGTTTAAAATTATAAAGGGCTCTTTGAAGCTAGAAAATACCAAGGGTACACCTTTGAATATTTTCATCTTTCTATAATTTTTCTTCTATGACCACTACTTGTGGGAAGTATGCTGCCCATCCCCAGCTTATCCATCTGAGAGTTAACCACCTACGAGAGAGTCTGTATGATTGGCTCATTACAGGACACAATATAATATGACCCTCTGAGTAACAAATCAAATTAGTGCTTCTATATCTCTGTTAGCCACACTATATTTGCACAGTATCTCTGATTTTGTTAATAAAATGATAGTAACTTCCAATTAAAGTGGGGTCTTACATAAAAGTATATTGAGGCCACATGCAAACACACATTAGCACATGCCACATCAACATCCCTAAAAAAAATTATTAAAAGTTTTCAACCAAAATCCAAAATTTCATCAAGAATTTAACCTGGGCTAAATATTTTGATGCTAGTAAATTTTCACCAACAAAATAAAGCTTGGTCAGGATTATATAACTTTGTGCAATTTCAGTTTATTTTTTTTTAGTTTATTTTTTTTTTTACCATGACAATCAGTATTACACATGACAACAGTATTACACAATAAGAATCAAATATGTAATAGAAAAGATGAGAATACAAGATAATCATGGTGGGTAGGCCAAACAGAGCATAGCTCGGGGTAGATTGATCACCCTTGCCTTAAAATACAAAATTACCTTAAAAGACCTAATTACAATGTGCATGACAAGGACAACACCCAGACCAACAAAGTGTTGAATACCTAATGAGACAAGTGCAGACAGACACATTTGATCTAACTGATTCAGTGATTTCCATTCATCCTCTAGTCCCACTGTGCTCAAATCAATAATGTATTGTGATGTCATTGCCCTACTGAATGGTAGCAGTGACATCATATTCTTTGGTGAAATTGCAAGTAATATTAACTGCAACAAAAATACACAATCCAGCCTTTGATCTTTAGTGCAAATTACAGAATATTCAAACTTCTGATTTTGTAGGTATGTAGATTTGATTGCATTAAGCATGTGCTTGTATATGGCCTCAACATATTTTCTTGTGAGACCCCCACTTTAACCAATCAAAATAGTGCTTAGTACCAATTAATAGGCAGGTTAATGCTAAGGGAGTTAAAGCAATAATAGCACTTTTTTTAAGAGCCCCCAATTTTCCAATAATTTTGAGATTTTTGCACAGTTGCATTGGCTAGTAAACTATACCTGTGGATAGTAGAGCTCAACCTTGTCTATGTATCGCAAAAGAAGTAAAGTAAAAGCGCCTATCTCCGTTTCCATAACCCTAAGCCACACGTCTACCAAATACAGTGAAAGCTACAATAGGGGTTAGTCTTCTGGAAGCTACGCATGTTTACTTCCCTACTCCATTCTTTTAAATGCTGAGCGTCTGACACGAAGGCAGTAGGTACCATTTATAAAGTCTTTGGTATGACCCGGCTCCCGACTGTGAGGCGAACGCTCTAACCACTAGGCCAACACGTTGGTTAAATCGCAAAAGAAGGAATTTTATAATTAGGATAATTAATATCGGATCCTGATAGAAATTCAGTGGATGCTGAAAAAGTCATTCCAATATGAAAGAGCCAGGAAATAGCACCATTTACATGTCTACACTCATCCATTTGTTGTTGGGTTGGTTCAGGTAAGTCAAGTTAGAGGTAATCTTAGTGAGGGTGTACTATTTCACAATGGACGGTGAGAAATTTGGTATTTCCAGCCATGGTGGGAAAAAGTGGGGAATCTAGGAAGCTCCTTCCTGGGAAATTTGACCATTTGGAGGGAAATCTTTGGCTTTTCAGATAAAGAAATACATAAAAAAAGGTGGGAAATCTATGGGAAATGTGACTATCTTCCCGGGAAATATGCATTTTTTTCCAGCCCTGTTTCCAGCTCCGCCGTTAAATTACAATCGAGGATCCCGATTTTAATTTCAAAATCGCTTCTTTTATGACAAGTAGGCACTTTTGAGCATTACCATTCACAGGTATGGTTTACTAGGCAATTACCGACACAACTCTGCCAAAATCTCAAAATTTTAAAACTGGGGGCGCTCTTCAAAAATGTGCTGCTATGGCTTTAATGTTACAAGCTTTCAGAGAAGCTAGATTTGTTCACTTACCTATTTGCTTTATTCTATTGTGTTGTAACTGAAGTGTGCATAACTCTCTGGTGCTACAAAAGTCAAAACAAATCAAAACAAGGTTATATATTGATGGGTTCCTCAAATGCTCGATACTGCATATTAGAAAAGTCTTGTTTTTGAGAAGTAAATATACCACTTTATACTTTATTGACTTTGATGGCCTAAACTTAAAATCTTTAAAACCGAAGGAAATAGGACACTCATGTTCTGTTGTATAAGCTTTTCCAACCTGTTAAACTATTAACATTTTACATAATTAATGTAAAAGCATTTAAGAAAATAACTTATAATATGACTTAATATTACTTAATTTACCTCTCTAAATTGGAAATTTCTGTGATGTCATTATCATAGAGTTTCAACTCCTTGAGTTCCTGGTACAGAAACACAACTTTATTCGGCAAAACAGGCACCTTACTTTTCAAAAACACCAACTCACTTCCCACAGACAAACCAAAACAAAATCAAACCAAAAAAACAAAACAAAATTAAAACAAGAATTACACAGTGTGTGTAATTAAGATGGCCCCACAACTGTGGTTTAATCACATTTCCTTGAAAATGTGCAAATGAGCTCACTAGAAAAATATTTAGACATAATGAAATGGACACTTACTGAAATCACTTCCACAGGGTGTTACTAATATTATTTTCCTTGTAAGGCATAAAAAAATATTGTTTGTTTGGCGTAACCCGACCGACGCTAAAAAAACCCTGCCGACTCAAAAAGTTTTTATGCAATTAGCACAAAATAAAAAAAATATTCTGCCGACCGACCCATTATTTTCATCCACGATTAAAAAAACAAAAATTTTTTACCAACACAAAGACAAAAAAAGTACTCGGTCCTCGTACCGCTTTTGTGTGCCTGCCTGCGCGGTTTAGTGAATGGAGACTACATGACCTTTGACTCATCACAATGAGGGATCCATGTTTCACCCATGATTCAAGTTTAGTTCCAATTGAACTTCACCTTTTAATTAGGTCAATTTTCCATTTTCAGCCCATTTACACTTGAACTCACATGGCCTTTACCTTGGTATGTGACCTTTTGACCTCATCAACAAACTGAGGGATCCCATGTTGCACCTATATTCAAGTTGGGTTCCAATGAACTTCCCACTTTTCAATTGAGTTCAATTTACATTTTCAGCCTATTGTACAACTTTACCTCACATGATCTTTGACCTTGGCATGGACCTTTGACCTCATCACAAGTGGGGAGCCATGTTTGCACCTATGTTCAAGTTGGTTCCCATTGCACTTCAACTTTTCATATGAGGTCAATTTTAACATTCCATTCATCCTATTTTACAACTTGAACCTCACATGGCCTTGACCCTTGGTATGTGACCTTTGGACCTCAATCAACAAATGAGGATGCTGTTGCACATATGATTCAAGTTTGGTTCCAATTGAACTTTCACTTTTCATATGAGGTCCATTTTACATTTTCCAGCCTATTTTACAACTTGTAACCATCACATGACCTTTGACCTTGGCATGTGACCTTTTTTGACTCAGCAACAAGTGGTGGATGCCATTTGCACCTGTGACCCAAGTTTGGTTTAAATCCAAATCCACAAAGTAATGTGGATATTACAATGCAAATGTTACCCATTTTTTCACACAACATCAAAGACATCAACAGACATCATCAACAACAGACAACTACAGTGGACAAAGTGATCCCTTGTGTCTTTCCTGCCTTAGTGCGGCGACACAAACACAAACAAGACAACAAATCACTACAAAATACAAGTAAAATAAAAATCTTTGCTATGTCCATTGGAAAAAAAGCTTTAAATTGTAGCAGCTTTTATTCATTTAGAGGTCAAACAATTGAGAAATCTAAAAAATTAAAAAAAAAAAAAAAAACAAATCTTGACCGACCCTGATATTTTTTCTCCATTACTCCAAGCAACCATCATTTTTTTTTTTTATGCCTAAGCTTACTTTCTCGGCCAGAGACAGCCAAGGAATGCCTGACATTACCTGGCCACATTTTAATCAAATCAAACTAAACACAACAGTCACAGCTCACGACCTAATCTATATGTCAATCCTGGCTATCGCACCTCCTCACACCTGTCAGATCAATATCTTATCTACTATATGACTGCAATTACAATATCTAATGCTTTTTATTGTGTCAAAACATGCAAGAACACTGTAAATTATGGCGAGTTGTCAACACCTTGATTTTTTCCATGGCGGAATGCCTGCACTCTTGCGGTTGTTTACGGAATGAAAACACCCACATTGTTTTGAAACTGGTGGAAGTGATTTCATTAGGGTCCATTTCTATGTCTGAAATATTGTTTATGCATTGTGTCCCCAGTCATTTAATAACAGGTGTTAATTGGCCAGTCCAACCGGCTTGAACGCGGCAATCAATCTGTGGTTGAGTTTTGATGCCACCCCAACCTCTTTCACATGGGAGTCAACTTTGTTTGTTTGCTTTGAAGAACTGGCCCTGGCATAGATTTCTCTATTATTAAACATATCAATTTAATTTTTGTTTTTCATTTAAATGAATTTTAGCTTTGCCATTTAGTATGAATGGTATGGTGTATAAGAGCTGCGTGAGATCATTGATGCTGTATGGGAGTGAGACATGGTGTCTGGAAAATGAGATGGGGATTCTGAGGAGGCCAGAGAGAGCAATGATAAGAGCGATTGTGTGGTGTGAAGTTGATGGATAGGATGAAGACTGAGGACTTGATGCAGATTTTGGGTTTGGAAGAAGCGATGGACCGTTTGGCGAAGGTGAATAGTGTACGTTGGTATGGCACGTGCTGAGGAAGGATGACGGGCATGTTTTAAGGGCTTTTGAGTTTGAGGTGGGAGGTTTGAGGAGGAGAGGACATCCAAAGAAGACTTGGAAAAGAAGCAAGTGGAGGAGAGTAGGAGGTTGGTTTGAGGGTAGAGGATGCATTGAATCGGGTGAAGTGGAAGGAGGGAGTAAGGGCGGTTGCTGTGAGTGTGAGGTGAATCCGGCCACCCCCGTTCACGGGGACGAAACAGGATTTAAAACTTTGGTTTTACTACTACTACTACTAGGCAGGACACAAGACTTCAATGAAGATCAGTGGACTCACCTTGTTTCCATCTAGGTTTTCAATCTTTCTAATGTGGTTACTAGACAGGTCTAATACTCTCAAGCCAGTAAACTGTTCAGAAAGAAAACATGGCATAGGGGAGTGATATTATGTCAACATTTGAAATATCTGTTATGAACTTTGTTCTATCTGTTTTGAAAAGGATGTAATGAGCAGACAGTATTTGAATTTATTTTCAAAAGTACATGATAAATCATTAAAGGAGGATGACCCGATTAAATATATAAAGTTTTCATCTTGATGATGGCCTTTACCCCAAAACCCCATCGGTAAAGTTTTGCACCGATATTTCAACCTGTTTTGACATGAGAGCTAACTCAAAATGTGATTTTGTAATCCCTGTAGAGTACTCTGTAAAATGAATATTGGTCGACCAAAATGGGTCACATTTTCCCTCATAACATCCAAACTAAACATTCTTTTGCCCTAAGATTTCACAGGGTAAATGAGAAAAATAGTAGCTTTCTTCAGATAAAAAAATTTTGACCACTTCCAGTAAAATCACGGGTTCTGGGATCGAGGCTATTAGCGATCAGACCATGGCCCTTTAATTCTATGGAAATTCTGTTTATCTCCATGGCATCTGGTGGAGATCCCACACCCCCATCCCCATCCCCAATGCACAGGATCTTTGCCCTGTGTAACTACACATAGCAAAAGGTTTGCCCTTTGATAGCCAACGCAAAACCAGGGAATTACAGGTTTGGCTTATAACACCCACTTACATTGCTGTGGCAACTACACACAACAAACACCGAGTCCTGTTAAATCCGATGAACTTTAAGGTTAGGGTTAAAGAAGCATGTTCTGATTTTTTTTTCTAATGACATTATGTTCTGTAGCACAGAAGACTGATACTCAAATATGCTCACTTCCAACTTTCAAATGCAGGAATGCTGTGGTTTTGATACTAGAGGTAATAGACCTTATCAAAACAAAGTTTACCAAACATGATGATCCTGATAAGTATCCTAATGGGTATTCACACACAACTGTTGGGCTCAGCACTTTCACCTACATAATGTGTGCCACTGACAAGCACTTGTGAATATACATGAGCATATAAGGACGCTCGCGTACATTGTATTTTGCTAAGAACGTTTCCAATATTCATTTGAAGAGGTCTAGCACATTGGATGCTTTCTAGATTCCTGTGCTAATAATAATATGGTTAACCACTTACAGTTTTTACTCAACTCTAGAAATAAATGACTTAGAAGCTCAAAGGGGCATTTCATGATCCACAACCTCGTCCCCCCGACTTACCTCAAAAAAGTTGATATTTTCATATCAGCTGAACCTTTAGCCTTAGAAATCCACGTGTACCTAATTTTACATGCAAATTCGGTCGTATCTGCAAGATATTCGCAATTTCGGATTTTCT
>JAMKCH010018251.1:0-21849 GCA_023653785.1 Ophioderma brevispina
GATCGAACCCCGATTTTTGGATTACAAGACGAGTGCTCACAGATGCTCGCCACGCAAGAGCCGGCAGAACATCGCTCTTTTGTAATACTTAAAGCGGCACTGGCACATTTCTCAAAATATGAAATCTCTTCCATTTGCTCTCAAATGATAGTCTAGGCCATTGGAAGAATAGAGAAACATTTTACACATAAAAATAACATGCTCAAAAACAGATAGGGATGCTAATAAGAGGTTAAAGATATCCAGGTAATATGTAGGCTAACTTTTCAGTTTTCCATAACTTTAATCAACACATTTGTATATTACATGAATGTCATAGACTCGTGCTCATTGATATTAAAACCACAAAAGTCACAGACCGGTCAAACAGGGTGCATGCCCTGGGAAACATGCATACGATGTGCTTTTTCTTGTGTTAAACGCCATTTCCGCCGGCTGCTGAATTAATTTCGCCGCCGACATTAATTACAACATCGTTCTGTTTACCCATAAGGACGCTGATTTGGTCTTAGTCATTTCAGGTGAGGGCTAATTTATATAAAAGCTTTACAACCATGCAAAAATATCGATTTTGAAAAATCTTGAGGGCGCCCTATTTTTCAAATGTGCCAGTGTCTCTTTAAATAAACACATTAACGGAATAAAGTGCACACATAATCATGAATAGCGCCGCTATGAGAGGAGTTGAAAATATCTGGTCCAGGACCATATCTTCGGGCCAAATACTCATATCAGCAAACTGAGATAAGAATAAATGAGGGTGTTACATAACAATGCATTCACCTCTTGCAAAGGTCTTTGGTTTTGTTGAGAAAGAATCAAACCTAATAGACCTTTTGCACGATCCCCGAAATGCATCTCGTATTGTTCCCATTTCCATCCGGGAACTTGTACCAGAGTTCACGTTTACAAAAAAAATGTGTACCTTTTCACGTGAAGTTAATCTTACCAAAATGTAGAAGAATATCAAAGGAACAAAAAACAATCAAGGCACTGCAGTTGAAATTCACGACAAAAAGTGATATTTTTTATCGTAACTGTGCCCTACTTGTCACCTGCCGGACGATTAATTACACAACTATAGTGCAACGTCACAGATATGGTAAGTTTTCTGGTATTATCTTTACGCTCCTAACCGTATGTTTTTAGCCGACTTGAGGCTGGTACAAGCTCCCGGATGGAAATGGGCACAATACGAGATGCATTGTGGGGATCGTGCAAATGGTGTATTGAACTGTTGTGTAAATGCTCCCATTCAATTTGCTCCCAGTTTGAGGTTCTCCCTGCAAATGGCGAAGAAGAGCAGATGCCCTGGTTAAATAGATTTTAAATTAATTTTTTTTGATCAAGAAATCCAATTAACCCAATCATTTTCAGCCTCTTTTGCCAGCCAATTTATTTTATGTCAAAGAGATAGTTTGGTATTTTGAATATACAACATGATTTGCAAAAAAAGACATGGAATTTTAATTAAAAAGGTTTTATGTGCATTGAAATCATCCAGCCGTAAAAATAGCAATTAAAATAGGGCTCTGAAATTGTATCATGTATGTAATCTGTGGTGCACGTGTGATGTTAAAAAAGACACTGGCACATTTGAAAAATAGTGCGCCCTCTATTTTTTTCAAAATTGATATTTTTGCATGGTTATAAAGCTTTTATACACATTATCCCTCACCTGAAATTATTAAGCCCAAATCAGTGCGCTTATGGGTAAACAACGATTTTATAATTAATGTCGCCAGTGACATTAATTCAGCAGATGATGCGGAAATGGCGTGTGACACAAGAAAACACATGCTAGAGTTGATTCTCACAGCATGCACCTTGTTTGACCAGTCTGTGACCTTTGTGGTTTTAATATCAATGAATATGAGTCTATGATATTCATGTAATAGCCACATTTCAAGGGTTGACAATCAGAAGGACGTAACTCAGCACTGAAAGAAATATTAAAGAATTTCTTTAATTCTGCTGTAATACTGCTTTTGAGAAATGTGATGTTTAATATTTTCTACTAAGCAAATCTATTCATTACTCAAAATGTAAACATCTCATAAAGCTCATATATGGTACTGTAAGCAAACATTATATAAACTTAGTAAACAAAGAACAATTTTAATTATGAACAGCAGAATTAAAGAAATTCTTTAATATTTCTTTCAGTGCTGAGTTACGTCCTTCTGATTGTCAACCATGGATTTGTTGATTAAGTTACGGCAAATTTAAAAGTTAGCCTACAAATTCCCTGGATGTCTTCAGCCTCTAATGTCCCTATCTGTTTTTTGGGGCCATGTTATTTTTATGTGTAAAATATATCTTTATTCTTCTAATATAATAGCCCAGACTATCATTTGTGAGCAAATTAAAGGAATTTCATATTTCCTGAAAATGTGCGAGTCACTTTGAGCTAGTAAAATCATAATTCCCTTGGCACAGTTCAGTACCTTCCATTCGCTAGTGTATTTAGAAAATACACCCCCTGGTTTTTGGATATGATATATGATAACCAGATCATACAAGGTCAGTTCATGTCAATGTATATACAAGTACAACCCACTGAACTGTGTCCTTGGTGGATGAGCATGTTGTAACTCATAGTGAGTGCCGCTTTAAATCTGTCAATGGTAATAAATCTAGAAATTCTAATAAGCATATACCTTGACTTCAAGACATGTTAAAACATGGCAAGCTTAATAAGTGGATGCAAAGTCAAGTATGAAATGGTAGTCTTTAGAGTGGAAAAAAATAAGACCCTTAAAAAGAGGGGAGATCTTGTCTTATTGATGTTATCGCTTTTATCACTTTACCCAGGAGATCAAAAGCTATTGAGCTTGTTTATTAACCCTCATCTTACCAAGACTTTTTTGTAACATGGATTACCAAGGGGGGTGGGTGGTTACCACCCCCCCCTTGTGAATTTGTTATAAAGCACCCGATGCTTATCGTTTTGATACCAGTGGATAGCCATGGTCCTCCTCTTTCCATTGATATAAAAATAATAGTACCAACATATCTAGTATGGCGTCACAATGACGTCATCAAGTCCGCGAGTCAGCAAAATTAGCAATTTCCACAGAAAATAGGCGAAAATCCAATTTTGCGATAAAAAGGTGAATATCGGATTTTCATGCGGTTTTCAGTACTAAATGATGGCAAATGACTAGTTTTACATAAACGTAGAGCTTTAGAGCCGTACTCTGCATAACATTTTCAAAAATACACCATAAAATATCCTTGTGTGGCAACCGCCCCGTTACCCTTCGACTTTGACGGCATACCCTAACCCTGGTGAAGGTGCTGCCTTCACATTTTTTTCTAAAATAACCAGAAAGGATGAGAGAATGATTACCTAGAAGCTTTTTACGCAAGCGGGTTAAAGCAATAATAGTGCATTTTTTTTAGAGTGCCCCTGATCTTTAAAAAATAGGAGATGTTTGCACAGTTGCATTGGTTATTGCTAGAAAACTATGATGGTAAAGCTTGAAATTCTATGTGCTGCAAAAGAATGAATTTTGTAATTGGAATTTAATATCAGGGATCCCTGTTAATAATTCACCGGCTACTGGAAATGTTCTTTCCATGAAATAGCTGTGATACAGTGAAATAGTGCCATTTACGTGTCTACGCTCATTAATTAGCAGTTCTGTCAGTTTATGTGTAACAGGTGGGGGGCAGGTTGCCACCCTCTCAGCTTTGACCGGGAAGAAAAAGCTTGAAAATCATGCTAAATCAACCTGTTTTGGTCTGCTCACCAGGAAATTTTCATCTCAAACCAGGAAAATCTGCTTTAAAACCACCTCAAACCGGGAAAATCTGCCTCAAAATCAGGAATTTTCCCCTTAGCTGGCAAGTACCCCCTGTTACGTCCCTGAAATCAAGTTAGAGGCAATTTTCATGAGGTGGTATTATTTCATTATTGGCCGGACATAAATTTGGCATTTCCAGCACTGCCATTAAACAATTGGTGGTCCCCAGTTGTAAAATCTCCTCTATGACAAATACGCAATTTTTAACATTGGCGTTCTCAGGTATAGTTTACAAACAATTACCTTTACAACTGTGTAAAAAAAAAAATGAAATTTGTGGGGGGGGGGGGATTCTTCAAAAATTGCTGCTTTTATTGTTTTAAAAGGAATGTGGGGGGTCTATGTTAAAAAGGAAAAAAAATAGCCTTCTATCAATACCATCTTTGCCATACATAAAATGTTAACAATTTTAACCTTAAAGGGATTAGCATCAATTTGCTAACCGAAACATCGAAAAAATCATAAAAATTCATATTTTTATATTTTTGTTACTGGCATATGCGAACATAACCTGCAAGTGGTTGGCTTGAAATCCGTGTATTAAAGACAAGGTGGTATACTTTTTATCTGATTCCGTAATTTCTATACGTGCGTATCAAAATTCCGACTTGGGATCAAAAAAGCCGGTGAATATCACAGATTTTCAGCGTGATATTGTGCACCATGATCAATACAGTTTGACCTCAAACACAAACATTATTGTTCTTTGTTTATTCTGTACTGGTGTAAACCACAATCAGCTGTTTAGTGCAGATTTTGAGACGCCGTCACTGTATGTCTATTTGCGGGAGACTGTATGACAAATTTCCTGAAATACTTCATTTTTTTCACTATTTGGTGGTTTGTTTCTACATTAAAGCAGTTATATGGAATTGTACACGCTTATCCCCGATTTATAAGTTAAAAATACATTGCCCCATTTTTTCGATTCTCTCGCATTATCGCTGCTAATTATCACACATAAGTGAATGACTTTTGAGATGACTTTCAAATGATTTGGAAGCCATCTCAAAAGCCACTGACCTAAGACTAGGCTTGTTTGTACTTATCGGTATTTGAAAGCATTTTTCATGCGGATACTGAATGTGGGGCAAGACTTCCATATGTACCCCCTCTCATATATTTACATGCAACATAAAATGTTATTATTTTAGCTGTTTATTCCGTTTTTGATCAAACAAGGCCAAAATTAAAATAAATTTTGTATCATGTAAATATATACGAGGGGGGTACATATGGAAGTCTTTCCGAATGTGGCAATGAAAATATATAATTTGGGAATTTAAAAAAAAATAGAAAAAAATGAGATTTGAATGAAATAGTCGTCTGCAATACCTGGAGAGTTAATGGCATATACCATGGCAACAGACAGACAACATATCTATGAGATGGTTTACAGACCCCTGTGTATACAATTGTATTGAAGCTCTAGCTTTTAATTGGCTCAGAGGAAACAAATATTGGAAGCAGACACAATGTCGCTTTTGTTATCTGCCATATGTCTTGATTAGATTTTTATTGACTGAAAGGAACTAACTTGATTTCTCTGTTATGGAATTGATAGCAGAAGTAAATGTACTTGTTTAGAAGTATAGTGTGGTATTATTTATAGAGCTATCGAGTTATGTGCATCGACTGCATGTATGTGAATCAGTGTTGTATGTATGTGATTATGTGTTAAAGGGGAATGGCTCTATTTTACTTTATTTTGATGATGTAGCAGTGTTGCCAGTGGCGTAGCTAGGTAGAGGCAGAGGGGTGAAGAGTGCCCCCTCTGAAATTTTTTTGAGGGGAAATTGGGAAATAAAACATGGACATTCATGTTAATCAGCCCTTTTTCGGATTCTTTTGTTACACTTACCGGGAAATTGCCCCCTCGGAACCACCGGACTGGCTACGCGCCTGAGTGTTGCATCGATCGTTTGCCGTACAAAATCTCCAGTATTGCATCTCGGTTTTAGATAATCCTTGATAATATAAAGAAAATAATAAGAAAATGTACACATTTTTTTTATAATATCTTCAAAATTATTACATCAGTATTCAGAAGTAAATTACCCTTGGAAAGTTTATTTTCATCCTTTCAGATAATGATAAAATCTCACTCTTGTCGAAAATACCCAAGATGTAACGATTTCCATGTGACATTTCATATTTAAAGGTGCATTTCGTGATTCCAGCACCTTCTGTTTTATTCATTGTTCACTAGATATCCATGAGAAAAGCTTATTCACAACTTTTTAGCTGATCCCAACCTTGCGTTTTTTTGTTATGAGCAAATACTCATATCCCACGGTCCCATAGGCCACTGTGCTATAATTTCTGTCCGTTTACGGACAGAAAATACAAAATTGCGAATTTCTTACAGACACTACCGAATTTTCACGTAAGATTTGGCACACATGGATTACTAATGTTAACGGTTCAGATGACATGAAAATCTCATCTTTTTCGAGGTAAGTCGGGGGACGAGGCTGTGGATCACGAAATGCCCCTTTAATTGACAATCAGGTCAAAGTTCAATCTTTGACCAAATTTGTCCAAAATATCCCTCAAGTGATGTGAAATGTGACTCTTTTGGAGTGAAAGGTGAGGGCGCCATCACTCTTAGGGCAAAATCATTCTTTTACATTTTAGAGAGTTACAGTGTTGCCAAAAATACAACAAATTTGTATTTTCTGTTCTCAAGCTAAAATATTTTAAAATTAAAGGACCATGATCCGATCACAAAAAGCCTTGTCCCCAGAACCCCATATTTTACCGGAAGTGGTCAAAAATTTGGTTTCTGAAGAAGCTAGTATTTTTCTCATTTATCCTATGAAATCTTAGGGCTAAAAGCTGTGTGATTGGAATGTTTTGAGTGAAAAGTGCCCCATTTTGGTCAATCAGTATTAATTTTACAGACTTCTTTAGCTCTCACATCGGTTGAAATATTGTTGAGAAACTTTACAGGTGGGGTTTTGGGGTGAAGACCATTCTATCAAGATGAAAAATTAGATCAGGCCGTGAGAGTTCAGCATTTTGCTGATTTCAGATTTGAGTTAAATTTGAGCTTTTTTTTATTTTTGGGGGCTTTTTAAAATTGGGGGGTTTTTCTAGTTTTTTTTTTTTATTTGAAATATTGTTGAGAAACTTTACAGGTGGGGTTGGTTTTGGGGTGAAGACCATTCTATCAAGATGAAAAAATTAGATCAGCCGTGAGAGGTTCAGCATTTTGCTGATGTCAGCATGGATGTGTGTCAACATTTTAAGTTTTTCTATCATTTTCAGCCTGTTTTTACCTTTGATATTTCAGCATTTCTTTCAAAACCCCACTCACAGAGTCTGTTATTGATGAATAAACGGATATGATCGGATTATGAAATCGGGCCGATTATGATTCATATCGGGATCGGCAAAATTCTCCATTTTACCGATTTTCTATACCGAGGTCCAACTTGAATAAAATTGTTCCAAAATAATGGCCATAACGGTTGTGAAAATAAATCGGAAAGAAACACAATTTATTAGTATGTACACAAGAGTGTGTATGTTGCTCCTAACTCACTATTTCGCCGTTTTGTTTAGTGGTTACCTAAATCAATCTCCTACTTTCTTGCAGCTTTTGGCTATCGAAAACGGGCGATGATAATGCAAAAATAGTACACCGAAAAAAACTTGGAATTGGACTGGAATGAAACGATCTTGAAATTTTAAAATTGTAAAATCGGCATGAAAGATATTAGGGTGATCGGTTAGACACTATCTGTTATATACTTAAATCGGGTCCATCCCCCTTTAAGGGTAGCGTTGCACATCCATTTGGTCCACAGCCGCCGAAATTGCAAGAGGACACACCAGTGGTCAAAGTAGAAGATTATTGGTCAATAATAAAACAGATCTTCCGTTCAACATAATGCAGCATTATTTATTACCCGAAGATCAAAATCAACTTTGAAAATGGACTCTTCTCTTATTTATGTACATGTCGCTATAGTATGTTCACTGCACACCAACGCCATTTTACCGTAGAACTCATGCTCCGAGGCGAGCGGATCCCTTATTACACGTTTTTGCTTTTCAAATACACTTGACAAATCAAGAGGTGTAGTGCAAGAAGGCCCCATCTGCAATGCTGCCATTTGTCAGGTTGGTATTCTTAGTAAAAAAAAAAGTGTTACACCTGCCGAACCTAAATCCTCAAAATGTATGTAGGAGGTTTCTTTGATGATAATACCAGCAGCCTTTATTTGCAGGAAAGCATTTGCCCGATGGCACTGAACAATTACTAAAGGAAATTATAGTATAATATTGTGATGGTAATAAAACATTTCTGACTCGTGTAATGTGCAGCCCCCAGTGTGGCTCGCGTAAATTAGGTAGACGTAGTGAAAGCGAGTAATAATAATGTGATTTTCACGAATGAGAGTTGTATTTGAGAAATGGGGGGTGTTATTAAACTATATATAAGTATTCACAATAGATTGAATTAAATAGACTATAAGAGAGCTTTCATTAATATCTGCCAGGTTGGAAAAAAAACAAATCAGTTTCAGGTCCTGAAAGAAGGATAAAACCTTGTCAGTCGTAATAGGGGGATCGGTCTTATTAGTGAACAACAAGTTTAAGGAGTTTTTAGTAGTTAGAGTCAAAATTGACATTGGCATTGTGGGTATTACACATTGTGGACTCCTCAGTAAAATTGCATGAGTCAGTGGATTGTGATGCTGTTCTCATGCTGTGTGTATATGATATAGGGGGGTCCTGATATGCCTGTGTTGTTGAATGGGTTTGTATGTGTGTTTGTGCGGTGTGCATACCTGTGTGTGACAGAGATAAACATGTCAACCCTGTATTTAGAAAACAGCTCTTTGCATATATTCTGAGAGGATTTGATGAAAATTAGCCTGAATTGATCATTGAGTAGGGCTCGGCATAACACATAGGGTCAAAGGCCCCTAATGTCTTTTGGGTATACTTGTTGGAATATACCAACAAAATATAGTGCTACATTGTAGAAAATTAATACATTTCACAAAAGTTGTCCTATTTCTCATGAGGACATTTGAAATGTATCAATAATAAAAATTTCTAAATATCAAATTAGTTAGGGGAGTATAGAGTATTATTCCATCAATACTGTGATAACGCCCTATGATACGGAAAGCAGAATAAGGCAGCGATTTGTGCATGCTTTTAACTATTGGCATGTTGCATTCCCATCGTAGATATTGTTTATTAGAAGAAAACAATACAAAAATTGAGTAAGTAATTTGATATTTTAACTAACTGTTAGGTTATACGTTGAAATTTTTGTTAAGTATTTTTGAAAAGTACTGAAAAAGCATTTTTAGAGGATAAAAGTCAGCACTAATCTTACTTTAATTGGATGGATACGGTCTGTCCAATGTAATCTGACCAAAATTAGTAACGTTGCAAGTAAGAATAATAGAATGAATATTAATTATTAGAGAGATGCTCTATATGCAAAACACTATTGCTGCAATTTATTGGGATATATAGTTAAATATCAAAAATTTGATTTTTAACTCCCTTGATAAAAAATGCCATGTTAAAGACACTATCAGGGATTCATCGAAAGAGTAAAATCTTTGAAATTGGCAGGCAAATAGCATAAAAGTAAAGGATACGTTGTTGGAATTCTCATAAGTTACTTTTTCCAACTGAAATATGGAAGAAAAAGGCAGAGTGTTCAAAGATTATGACTCACCATGACTTGTTGTAGTAAGTGTCCGTACAGACAGCAATGACTAACATCTCAATTTTGTCCTTTACTAGGTTGCTTCTGGCCTTTTCATTTGCAGGATTATTGGGGTACCTGTAAAAAGACATGCAAAAATCTGATTTGTTAGGATTTTTTCTGATTTTCTGATTTAGCAATCAATGATAGTGCCTTTAAAGATTTTGCTAACATTACTATAATTTTTGTACATCAATTTTGGAACGTTTCCATCCAATCATAGTAACATTACAACCCTATTTTAAGGGGATGGCCAGATTTACGTGTATAAGTTTTTCATCTTATTAGAATGGAATTCACCCAAACCCATCTGTGAAGTTCTTGCCGGTATCAACCCATTTTGAAGTGAGAGCTAAAAAGTGATTCTGCATCCCATAGAGTACGGTGTAAAAGTAATATTGGGCGACCAAGATGGGGCATATTTTTGCTCATAACATCCAAACCAAACATATTTCGCCCTAAGATTCAAATGGAAATGATTGGAAAAATAGTAGCTTTCTTCTGATACAAAAATTTTGCCACTTCCGGTAAAATACGGGGTCCCTGGGGATGAGGCTATTAACGATCGGACATGGACCTTTAAGTTGAAACACTTTCCAAAATCTTTCCAAAAACACTATTTTTAGTGAAGTAATTACAAATAGTCAGTAATTAAATTACTTTCTATGTTCTTTTTTATAAAACAATATCCATGATTAGAGTTTTGAGAACTCTATGGGACTTCAATGTGTGAAAATGCCATAACTTTACTCTAAAGGGATTAGAAGCGATAATGCGAGAGGAGAGAATCGAAAAATTGTGGAAATGCATGTTTTTTAACTGTACATCAAGGAAAGTGTGTACAATTCTATTAAACGCTTTATTTGAAAAAAAAAAAACGAATAGTGAAAAAAATGAAGTATTTGAGTGACGGAAATTTGTCATACCGTCTTTCCTGCAAATAGATACAGCGACGGCGTCTCAAATCTACACTAAACAGCCGATTTCCTGGTTTACACCAGTACAGAATAAACAAGAGTGATCTGTTGTGTTTGTGGTCAACTATATTGATCAGGGTACATTATCCACCAAAAATCTTGAATATTCACAGGAAAGGCTTTTTTGATCTCACTTCTGAATTTGATACGCACGTATATAGAAATTACAGAATCAGAATAAAAGTACTGCCTTGTCTTTATATAAGGATTTAAGACAACCACTGGCAGGTTATGTTTGCATATCCATGACAGATAACAAATATTAAAAATATGAATTTTGATGATTTTTTCGATGTTTCAGACTAGCAAATCGCTTGCGAATCCTTAAATTGTGATTTATGCTTTATTCAGTATTAGGGGGCTATATGTGATATGCCTTAATCCCTTTATTTATTATGACACTCTCTATCAGTAGCTTAGATGAGAAGTTTGATAGGGCTCTATTCGTTTTGAAGTTAAAAATAAAATTCCGAGAAAGTCCAGCTGTTGTAAAAGATTTTTAGACTTGAAATAATTAATTTTAAATTAAAATTGGGGATTCCTAATCTTAATTATGTCTGGCTGTACAGGTTAAATTATGCATTTAATTAGAGGTCTTTGTTGTCAGTTTTTTTGTAAATTTTATTGATTTAAAGGGACACAGGAGATTTTCTGAGGTGTGAGTTTACTACATATGCAATTGATTGGTTGTAGAAAAAACCTACCAAGAAACGTTTCATGGATTTTATGGACAAAACAAATAGAAAGAAGCCCTCTAATTTGGGCTTGCGAGAAGCCTGCTTCGATTTTACTAGTGGCGGTGTCTTTGTGTTGCCGGGGGGATATGAGGGAATTCCCTTGGCAATTATTTCTTCCCCATGTTTTGTCCCAACATCTTAGCAGAAAAAATTGACAGATTTTTTGCAAAATCAAGGTTGATGGTTTTGGGGCCAAAAAATCACAAATTTTGACATATTTTTTAATTTTTTTATTTTTTTAGGCAAAAATCACCAAATCTTGACAGAAAAGCAGCCAATTTAAGGCATTAAAATGAATCTCAATTTTTTTTTTTTTGAGAGGGGGGGGGCGTAGGCACTTTTATCTGGTAGGGATTGCATCTGAATTGGGAGTGGAAACGATTTATCTCTCTTCAAAAAAAAAAAAAAGGCCTGAGGAACTGACATTTTGAGAAATTTGTCAAGATTTGGAACTGAAATTTTGCCATATTTATCTTCTGCAGGCAAAACTTTCTCAAAAGGACCTAAGAACTGAATTATGCTTACTTGGGCCCTTGAACTGCTGTGGAGAGGCACAAAAGGGGAGTCTAAAGCCATATCAGTCATTTTTTCCCAAGTCAAAATGCCCATTTTGTCTCTTAATTGCTAGTGTTAGGTCATACAACCACCTTATTTATGTTCATTGTGAAAGCAGACACTACGCATTTTAAAGCGGTCATGAAGATGCCCAGTCGACTGTTTCTGCGCCTCTAAAAAAAGTCGGATCTCGACATTTATCTGTAAAACAAGCATAAAAAATCACATATCTTGACAAATACAGGGTTTGTTACGCTTAGCCACTACAGGGGTCGTTACTACAACAACAATGCCAACACAAACAGGCAAAAAAATGCACTCTGATGAAAAATGGGGCGATGTTTGTTTACATAAAAAATCGCTGATAGTGGCGTTTTCAAGGCTGCATATAAACCTTACCTCTTTACTATAGTGGCCCCTGGGCTTTTCTTCCTCCTTGATAACCAATCCGAACTCTTCATTAGGATCGCTACATACTTTAAAGGTGTATTCATTATCATAGCACTTCATTGTTTTTTTAAGGTTCAATAGATATGCATGAATGAAAAGGTTATTGCCAAAATTTCAGTTGATTCTGATGGTGCTTTTGCATTTTGATGTTAAGAGCAAAATTGGCAAATATGTTTTCAGTGCATGTCCCATAGGACACTGTGTGTTGTAAAAAATTTCTGTCTGTTAACCGACAAAAACATACAAAATTATGAATTTTGCGAGACGAGGCTAGAGAGGATCACGGAAAAGGCCCCTTTAAAAATCCAAGCTTTAAGGGGATTTGATTCAATGGAAATTTTATACCGGACAGCAAAAAAAAAAACGCCTATAATGGCAAGCCAGTATTGAATTACGATTGCATATTGACCCCATAAAATGTTTGTGCTTAATTATGGCAATGCTATGTATTGCTGTAAACACCTGCATGAAATAGATGCCAATGGTTCTTTTATTTTTGAAAAAACAAAGATTTGCCAAGTCCTTGAGCCCGTACAGTGATAGCATATTTGCTGATCCGAAAAAAATAAAAAATCAATCAAATTTATTTTTTGGTTATTTTTTTTACTGGAATAGAGGTTGCTAACATAACCTGCAAGTGGTTGGCTTGAAATCCGTGTATTACAACACGACGGCAGGCAGTACTTTTATCTGATCTGTAATTTCTATATGTGCGTATCAACATTCCAACTTTCCGGGTGGGTAAATATCCCAGATTTATAAGGTACTGGTGCAGTGCACCATGACCTGTACAGTTTGACCTCAAACACAAATATTATTGCGCTTGCTCATATTACTGGTGTCACCACAATCAGGCTGTTATGTAGACTTTGAGATGTTAGCTCGTATGTCTATTTGCAGGAGAAGGTATGACAGATTTCCTCAATTCTTCATTTTGTTCACTATTTGGCGATTTTCTTCCTACATAAAAGAATTTGTATTGAATTGTAGATACCTATCTTTGCTTTATAAGCTAAAAAATGTATTACCACATTTTTTTATTCTCTCGCATTATCGCTGCTTATCCTTTGAAGGGGTTTGACGTGTTAGTGATCTACTCGATAAAATTTTCCAGAATTCACATATTTGGTATTTACAATGGTGCTGATTAAGAATCTGAAATAAAAAATGGGGGTTACCGACTTTGTTTTTGAGCTATAGCCAAAACAAAAAAGGTATGTTGTCACTTTTTAAACCACACAAGTCTATGGGAAAAGTTAAAATTTGACGTTTGGATCGCCCACAAAATAAAAACTTCTCGATAAAATTTTGTAATTTCTAAATATGTTGAGGTCCCGATGTCGTTCTTCAAAATTTTGAAATAAAAAATGGGGGTCACCGACTTACTTTTTCCATTACACGCCGAAAACCACTGAAATTGGACACTTTTCTCAAATTGGGCGTCTTGTTGGGTGGCAAGAAAAATCTGCGCCACATTCGGCATGCAGCAAAGCAGGAACGCAGGCGTAGAGATGCGCGCTTTTAATAAACGCAAACAAACGCACAGTTATCCGCGTGATCTGCGCATGACACCTTCGTAGCTCAAAACTAAAATTCTTCCATTTGTCCATGACTGGGCTCCAAACAGAATGCTGAAGGTGTAAAGCAGCTTGCGCGTAAACAAATCACACGTCAGACCCCTTAAAGGCTGACTCAGAGATTTCCTGAGGATGTCGCCCTCAATTTTGTAACAAATCATGGTTTTGCATATACATAATGCATGCCCACATACTTATCACTGTGTGAAAATGCTCAGCTCAAATCGATGTACTTCATGTAGAAACTCACAACTTTAAGGCTGACTCAGAGATTTTGAAATATAATTTTTTTGTGTAATAATTAAAATTAGTCATCAAGAGCTAAAGATAGTCACCTAAAATGCTGAATTCCAAAGTTAGAGGTGAATCTGATTTTTCGTTTTCATGCAGTAAACATTTATGCACAGTATAACAGTGCCATAGGATACCATGTATAACAAAAATTCAGGATCTGGAATTTTATAACCAAGTTGTGATTTTCTATATGAAGGACTTAGATTTGAGGTTAGTTATTTCACACAGTAATTAGTATTTGGACAAGCATTATATATATGCAAAAACATGATTTGTTTGGAAATTGAGTGCGTCCTCATCGGAAAATCTCTGAGTCAGCCTTTAAATTGTAATAAAATTCCGGATCCAGAATTTTTGTTATAAGCTGTATCTGATTCATCTCAAACCTTAGAATTGTGCATTCTAGGTGACTATCATTATTTCTAGTTGACTTTTTTAAATTAATACACACAAAAAATATATTTTGAAATCTCTGAGTCAGCTTAATTTTAGATTGTTTTATTCCAGTTTTGTCAATTAAAGCGACAATAAAACAGCTGTGAATAGTTGTAATTATGGCTTCATGGTCGATTAAAAAACAAGCAGAGAATTCCTTCGCAAGGTGAGAATTGTCCATGTGTCATATCCAAAATTCCCACGCATATGGTACTAAGGCTGGATGGAGTACATATGGTGAACCAAAAACAGCCAAATCTTTCAGCAAAGTGAAGCCGAATGATTTAACTTTCACTCAAGTCATAGATAACACGGCCAATTTCTTCATGGTAGTTACCGACCGCTTAGCTACTACGGAGTAGACATGGATTACCTACCCACTAAACGTAACCACACTCGCCGGCCCTAATCGTATTTTTTGCCGCATAGCGGATAAGAGTGTAACACACACAGTCTGCTAATCTGGCAAACCGTCGCGGAGTAGCTAACGTGGTTATCAACCGGTTCTCAGCGTCGGCGGTATTTCCTCATTGCCAAGTTTGTTTTTTTAGATATTTTTTTGGCATCATTTTTCCTTTTTTTTACTTAAAAGTGCGGTAATATGGGGGGTTTTGATGATGCCCGATTTGAATTTTTCGCAATGAGTTTCCTTTCCTAAAAAACGATCAAAATGCTAACAGAAACCAAGTGTATAGCCCCTCATTTCGTCCACTATAAAAAATGGCATCCTATTTAAACCTCGAGTAGCTACGTGGTAGCTGCTGGTCTACTCCGGATACTGTCTCCCACATAATCCCTCTTCTCTCCACCTAGTGGGCCAAACTACAGGGTAGCATTGGTGTAGGTTGGGTAGAGTAGACACACCCACTGTATACATAATAACTTCTTACTTTGGAAGCGCTATCTTGCAGCTAACTGCATCGCAACTTGCCCGGCGTGTACTGTTCAGTAGCTGCCGCGTAGACACGGTGTAGCTGCCATGTAGGCTACCACGCGAGTAAGAAATTGGCTGTGTTTTGGAACAATCCCTTAACATTCTGAAGTAGATCTCAGTAAATCACTTCAGTAGATTGAAAGCAATCAAACCATACATATATGTATGGTTTCTGCATTTTCACTGATAAGGGATTGATGTATATGTTTATTCTGTCCATTTTCCCTGACAGATCAGGCGAGCTTCCGTATGTTTACCACCGGTCTAATCGGCTGCGTAAATGCCGGCACAAACAGAGCGCACACCAGTGACCTTAGCCTCGCTCGCCACCTAGTAATATCTACACGCAGTACACTTCTACCCGAGGTGAAAGAACTGTTTAACACTTCCTATACTACCACTGTGACAGAGAGGGAAGAGAGCGTTCTTAAACATGACATTTTGCCAAAGTTTTTGCTACGGTAGATAGCATGCATTATTCATACAGTGGCGGCACGGAAGGTGCAGGAGTCTGAGAGCCGGAACAAGTCTCACCTAGGTTACTATCTCAAGACAGCTCTGCTGATAGCTCACAATACACAATAGACAGGTTTGTATACCCCGCCTGTATTTAATGTGGTGTATTTTCCAGCATAGTGACAAATGTTATCAGGAGATTATATGTATAAAATAATAATTAAATAAGAATTATTTAGTTTTAATTTGACTTTTTAAAAAATAATTTGTATTTATTTTTTCATTTTCTTTAGGCTGCCAGCATATGCTGGCGATCACTTTGCTTCTCACTGTGCGTGTGTGTGTGTGTATGTGTGTGGGTTTGTATGTGTGTGTGTATGTGTGTGGTGGATGCATTGTGGGTCAACAAAATGTTCAGTTTTTATAGAAGGCAGAGGCCACAGCTTTTATCTCCTGAAATAGTGAGTGCAAAGCCGGAACGAGTTCTATTTTTTTGTTTTATGTATGTACGTTATTCATTCTATTTTTTTTTTTAAATTTAATTTTCTTATTTTTTTTTTGTGTGGTGTGGTGTGTGTTGAATTTTAAATTGTGATATTGCAATTATTTTTAGAGACTGTCAATCAAGCTAATTTAACAATGTATATGCTAGTTCCGGTCGATTCTGTGTAGGAACAAACGGTGGAAGATGGAGGGGGACTGGGATGCACCCCTAAATTTTGCAAACCTCTGTGAATTTCCCCTCCCCCGCATTTCCCTCCCACCTCCCCTCCCAGAAACTTTTGTGAAGAGGCCACATAGACCATGTAAAGTATCGCGCCTGTTCCTGTCAATATATGATGCTTCTGCCACATCATAGGTGATAACATATCATCATGTGCTTGCAGAAGGTCGGAAGTGCAATAGCTGCCATTTGTCATAAATTTCCATCAAACATACTACTCTGATAAGTCTTTGGTCAGTGGCTCTTAAGTATTCTTCAGGCAATGCAGTCCACCTAAAACCATTTTCAAGAACCCTGACTCAAGGAAAGATTGAGTTATCCTAATACATAGCAGCACACACATTGTATACATGGCAGCCATTGGCACTTACACTTTCCTGCATTTCACATGTCTATCGAGATGGCTTGCGGTCATTTGGGAAGCCATCTCAAAGCCACTAACCTAAGACCTAGGCAATGTTTGGAATTATTTAAGTTTTCCATGTTTTTTCCAAGATGTTAAAGAATGCATAGTTTTGAAAAAGGAAAATATGACTCTGAGTTTGTGCTAAATTACTTATCAGTTTCAGGTCATTTCAGGGCAGTGCAGTGAACTGAAATGAGTTTGGCTTTTTGTGGCTGCTAGCTATAGCGGCATGACTACTTATCCAGCACTCCGTTGTGCATGTGTATGTGTGGATTATGTGTGGATGTGTGTTTCACTAAATTGTTAAGTTTTTTTTAAATTTGAGCTCATTGACAAGTTGAACTTCAATTGGTACCAAACTTCTTTCATAGGTGCACCATGGGATCCTCAATGTTGATGAGGTCAAGGTTATGGCCAGGGTCCAAGGTGTCATGGAGCGGCCCACAGCTTAATTTCTTAATCATATCGAGCGTGCAAGCCCAGAACCGCGAAATTCTAGTTGTATTTGTGTTGTATTTTCTCTCACAACCAACGATATACATTGTCCAAAGTCACAGCCTTATTTCGACTAACTAATCCTTACTCAAAACTTGATTAGAAATGTGGGTCTAATCCTACCATTAATCCAAACCTTAATCTTTAGTGACCTCTTTTTCTGTAGTCATAACCCTAGGAGGAGCCTGTTCTCATAGTTTTGTTAATGGCAGGGGTTTTGAAAGTGGCCCTAACAGGACCATTTTTTAATGAAAATATACCTAACCAAGACCAGTTTTTCCATTAAAGTATCACACTAATGGGCCTTACTTTATAGTCACATAGACTCCCAGTGTGACATATTTTTGAAATACTGAATCACCAAAAAAATCAATATAAGTCTTGATAATGAAGTTTTAAATTTGTGTGTAGATCTGTCCCCCTCATATTTGTTAATGGCAGGGGTTTTGAAAGTGGCCCGTAACAGGAACCACTTTTTAATGAAAATATACCCTACCAAGACCAGTTTTTCCATGAAATTATCAAACTAATGGGCCCTTACTTTTAGTCACATAGACTCCCCTGTGACATTTTTGAAATACTGAACACCAAAATAATATACGGTCTTGAGAATGAAAGTTTTTAAATTTGTGTGAGCTTTGTTTTCATATTCCTTGTAGCTTTTTTATATTTGTCAGTATTCATTATCTAATTCACTGTTACCTCATGAGAGTTTGTGAATTTCCAGATTTGAAGGATTGATCACGACAAAGGATAGAAACACCTTATTGTCCTTATTCATGGTCTGCATGCGTGTGGCATAATTGTACCTGGCCTTTTTTACAGCTCTTACAGATGATTTGATTTTTTTTATCATGCATAATGAAGTTCTTAAATGAATAACATTTTGGGGAGATTTGAAGTTGATGCAGATCTAAAACTTTAATATTCACCTGGCTAACTGTAAAAGACCAATATATAGAAAAGTTACACTTTTCACCCATCAGGAAACTAACACAGCCTCCTGGGTCATTTACCTGGTGGGGCGTTACTGACTTTGGAAAGAAGTAGGGGTATGTGCGCCCTTAGACCTCCAATTTGCTAAAATTAGTTTCACCAAGCCCCTACTTCGGAAACAATCAGTCACAAGCACCCAATTTTCCGGAAATCGCCGGTGCCACACTCCCTACCTGAAATGCGTCCTTGATTCTTTTTCCTATTTTAGTCACTGGACATTACTGTGAATTTGATACAGCTAGAGATCTGGCAACTGCAGCTAGTCCTACTTTTTGTTGTGTCCCTGCCTTAAGGCATAAAGACACTAGGATCACTTTGTCCACTGTTGCTTGAGCTGTTGAGTGTACTGTTGTTGATGTCTGTTGTAAATGTAAAATTAACTCATTTGAAAAGTTGGAATTCAAGTGAACCAAAACTTGGTTTATGGAGTTACATGCAATCCCTTATTGTTTATGAAGTCAAAGGACACATATCAAGGTCAAAGGTCATGTGAGACTTATCATTCCCAACCGCGCGGTAGCTACACAAGCGGTCCGAGGCACCGATTTATTTTTTGGCCTGGGGTGGTCATTTACCTGCTCTTGTATCTGATCAAATTAACCCTTTCTTAAAGGGTTAGCAGCGATTTGCTATCCAAAACATCGATAAAAATCATCAAATTCATATTTTTATAGTTTTGGTACTGGTAGGGCTATGCGAACATAACCTGGCAAGTGGTTTGCTTGAAATCAGTGTCATTAAAGACAGGCAGTACTTTATCGATTCTGATAAATTTTATACGTGCGTATAAATTCCGACTGAGATCAAAAAAACCTTTCCCGCTGTATATCACGATTTTCAGTGTGATATTGTGCACCATGAATCAATACATTTGACCTCAAACACAAACATTATTGATCTTGGTTATTTTGTACTGTGTAAACTGTATCACTGTTTATGCAGAGTTTGAGTTTCCATTGCTGTACGGGGGGTGTGGGTGTCTATTTGCGGAGATGGTATTACAATATCCTCAAATACTTTCATTTTTTTCACTATTTGGTGGTTTGTTTCAACATTAATGAATACACAAAAAATGTATTTGAAATCTTGGTTGTACTTTTATTCTGTATTCCCTAAACTGTACTGTAGTCACGTACATTATCTAATCCTATTCCAAATTTTAGGCAGTAAATCCTTATCCATTACATTATAAATCCTTTTGAATTTTTCATTTGTAATCCTAAATCTAATCTCTCATTTTAATCTCTCCCATTTAGTATTCCGAACCCTACCTACCACCCTTTTAAACTAGATCCTATTACATTTTTCACCAAATGTAGTACCTATTTGATTATACACTGTCATTCCTCATAGACCTATCCATTATTAGTCAATGCTCATCCTAATCCTATCATAATGCTAATTGGTACCTAACCAAGTCCTTTTCCATCTTTTATGAAATCTTCAATGTGCGTGTGAACGAATCGTCTTGTTGGGCCCAATTTGGGCCCTTTTTTTCTTACCCAAAGTAATATCATTTTTTAATATGAGAAAGGCTGTGCTTGTTGCCCCAGCAAGCTTGCATCCCACTTGCAATCTGTTGTGTTTATGTGTTTAGTCCATAAAATGTTTAGATTTTTTATGGAGTGGCCCACAGCTTATATTTGTTGAATATAGTGAGCGCGAAAGCCGAGAACGGCAAAAATCCTATTTTTTTATCATTGTCTTAAACTGGAATTTCTGCTTTCAAATGCATTTCTTTCTGAAAGATAGAATACAAATTTAGTTTGATGGTTAACCATCAAACATAGCACAGAAGTGAATAGGAAATTGCAAGATGCATTATCGCTTCTCACCATAAAACTGCAAGTTTGTTTCACATGAACTTGGTAGCGAGTGTAAGTGCCAGGCTCCCATACAAAGTGACAGACTTACTCCTTAACTATTGACTGTACCTCAACCGTACCATGTTGTGCTTGTAATCCTAGTCCAATTCCTTTTCTTAAAGTTAAAGTCTGACTCGAGATTTCAGAATATAATTTTTAATATATTAATTAAAAATAGTCAACTAGAACTAAGATAGTCACCTGAATGCTCAATTCCAAAGTTGAATGAATCGGATTTTTCGTTTTGAGCATTAAACATTATGTGTATGTAACCATGGCGTCGGAACCGGGGCGGACCCCAGCCCAGACGTACAGGTACGTCCCCAATTCAATGGCACTCGCCATTGCGCCCCCCCGCCCTTGTAAGAAAAAAAAAAAAGCCCAACATTGAAGTCAGAAACTGATTCGGCTTCCAGAAACACCATTACGAAATTTGCAAGAAATCTGCAATGACGCCCATTTGGTACTCATCCACAATAAGTTATGAACTAAACACGGTATCTCTCTTGCAGAAACGTCTAGATGGCGCCCCTTATACTAGTCACAATTAAAAAGTTTATAATAAAATGATCCCGCTTCTTAGGGCATACTTGCAGAAATATAGTGAAAGATGGCTCCTCTTAAATACAACAAAATGACTTTAGTTCGACGTTCAAACACCAAATGCTCTTACGTGACGCCCCACTGGTCGTCCAGTGCAGGAATAAAAACGACGCCGCCTGGTAAACAAAAATGCTGAACGTCGTCCAGTGGAAGATATTAACTGACGCCGCCATTGAAAACAAAAATGCTGACGTCTAATAGGCATGCACCCTTGCTCAATAATGATGCCCCCTGAAAGAAACATTGCGGAAGAGGTACTGCAATGGCCAACCCTATACTTCAAATAGCCATCAATGCCAAGGAATATTAAACTTATGCCGCCCCTTTGAAGCGCAAATGGCAATTGATAAGAACGCAAAAAAGCAACAACACTGCGAAGGTTCATTTATGAAACGTCTACCACAATATGGAAACAAACTGCCACAGGGTGATACAACTATGCAAGTAATGAACTGATAGAAGAAATTTGCATCCGTCGATGATGACCCTATGTTCTCTCGTGTTATCCAAGAATTATTAAACTGATTTTGCGCCGCCCTTTAGAGAAGCAAATTTGTAAGGTCTAACAAGCAGCGGCGCCCAGTTCTGGTTATCCAAAAAGTAATTATAATTATTGATAAGAACGCAATTATAAGTATATAATTGAAGCAAAATTTGCAGAAGTATAATAAGCGGTGGCTAAAATTTTCGGCTATGCAATAATGCAATGAGCTAATGGGTCTATGGCGGGCAGTTAGGGAAATTTGCAAAGTCTAACAACGCAATTGGAGCCACTGGTAAAGGACCTAGCCAGGAA